>JAKMXC010000162.1:0-98986 GCA_025328345.1 Colletotrichum sp. SAR11_59
GGTACCTGCTGGCTTAATAAATTTTTATGGTGGTGTTTCCTTTTTTTTTTGCGGTGCATGTTACAGTTAACAAAAAAAAAAAAAAAAGAAAAAAAAAGAGTCGTCTCCCACAACAACATCGCACCCCTGTCCCATCCCTCGTCCACCCCATGGCCCCATCCTAGTCGCAGTCCCGCCGGCCACTCGCCTGCAGACAATCTCATACGGTTCAATCAGCTTGAAACCAAAAAAACCGCCCCTACCCAGCCGGCAACCTCGCAGCGTCGTCCTCGTCCTCAATCTCCCTGATCCCTCTCTGCTTCCACCAACCTTCGACCGAACCCATCCCTTCTCTGCCCTCTCCTCGCCCCCTTCCCGTCACCCCGAAACCCGTCAGGCGCATTGAGTTGAGCACCGACCCGGCCAAACCGCTCCTTGCTCAAGGTCGACTCCTTGTTTGATTACCTAGCTTGGGATCGTCGAAGCAGTAAGTTGAGTCCCTCCGCCTCCCACACAGACACCCGAAGACAGACACACACTTCGTATTGTACGCACAACAGGAGGAGGGGAACAACCATAAGCCATAAACCCAAAAAAGGCATTCGCTCACAAATTCAGAGTCGAAAAATAGGGGCTCTCTCAGCTGAAGTCGAACCGCCCGCCGCCCGCCCAGGTTTCCGATCCGACGAGACTGCGGCGCCAGACCTGCGACTGTGCGCTCCGCGACAGATACCTTGGGAATTTCCCCGACACGCCAACCCTACCACCTTACCATACCTCACTCTCCTGCTCTCCTCCAGTCCTCCTCCAGCTTCTTCTTGGTACCGACCTATCCACACTTCCACCTGCATCCACATCGACATCTTTGCGCGACAGTCGTCTCTTCCTCGTCCCCATCTCCTGCGCCTTGCCCTCTCACTGGCCGCCTGAACTCCTGCACAGCACGGCACTCCCGCAGCACAGCCAACATCCAGAAACACCTCCCGCCTGCCCGCCGTCCCCGAGGGGACACGAACTGTCTACCTGATCCATATCGATACCCACCCACGGACTCTCCTGGTCACAAACATCAGACACTGGTTCCTTTGATTGACCCCCCCATACCATCGCAACCATGTCGTATAATCGTTTAGGCAAGTAACTTGGTCCCCTTATGAATCGTCCCTTGGCGTCATTCATCCCACTTCTACCACTCCAAAGCCACAAAGACCCCGACTTGCCCCTGGGGACAGTACTTTCACTTGCCTCTGCCTCGGACTCTTGAACCAACTGGGTCTGATCTCATTGCCTCTTCTTGTCAAAGTACCAGTCTGTCCGGCGCATCCACTGTACTTCTAGAGTACACAACTGGCGTGGCGCAAGCTTCTTCTTGCATTCATCTTTACAAGTTTCCGCTTTTTGCTTTCTTAATATCGACTGCCCCAGGTTTTGCAACTTCAAGACAACCAACCTAACCTGCTCTTACCATAGACGACGATTACTACAACGATCGCATGGACCCTCGTTACCACCGCACGCCTTCGCCAGGCCAGCCTCTTCAACATGGCTACCAGCTGGAGGACAACCCGTTCAACGGCCAATACGCCGCCAACCAGCCGTCTCAGCAACATCTGGACGACCCCTACGCGAGGCAACAACACCTCGATGCTCCCCTTCCCCCGCCTGGCCGCTTCGGCACACCAAGTGACAACCTTCAACTTAACGCAGCAGTGAGTTTCATGGGCAAAGCTTCTCAATTGAGCCGGCACTAACAGCTTTTCTAGCACTCAATCGATAACTTGAGCGGTTACGACTCAAGGAGCCACCAGGGCGACTACGGTGTGAACCCGGAGGCGCATCACGATGCCTACTACAACCAGCCCTACCAACCCTCTCCTCAAGACCCGAACATGCCCTACGACCAGCCCACCGGCTACAGCGAGTATGATGACCACAGGCCGATGCTTGCTCACCAAGACAGCTCGCCTCAAGACCCGTATTCAGACGCTCCCACTCCCCAGCCAGCCGGCGGCATCAAGAGGTGGAAGACGGTCAAGCAGGTCCTCCTGTACCGCGGAAACTTGGTTCTCGACTGCCCCGTGCCCCCAAGACTTCTCAACCAGCTTCCCCACGGCGAGCGCGATGAGTTCACCCACATGCGCTACTCTGCCGCCACTTGCGATCCCAACTACTTCTACGACGACAACTTTACGCTCAGACAGAAGCTATTCTCTAAGCCCAGACATACTGAGCTTTTCATCGTTGTTACCATGTACAACGAAGACGAGATTCTGTTCGCGCGGACAATGATTGGTGTGTTTAAGAACATTGAGTACATGTGCAATCGGAAGGAGAGCAAGACGTGGGGCAAGGATGCCTGGAAGAAGATTGTCGTCTGTGTCGTCAGCGACGGTCGTGCCAAGATCAACCCGCGAACAAGAGCATTGCTGGCCGGTATGGGTGTGTACCAGGAGGGCATCGCAAAGCAACAGGTCAACAGCAAGGATGTCACCGCCCACATTTACGAATACACAACCCAGGTCGGCATGACGATCAAGAACGACGTTGTCTCCTTGGTTCCTAAGCAGCAGCCCGTTCAGATGCTGTTCTGCTTGAAGGAGAAGAACCAGAAGAAGATCAACTCACACAGATGGTTCTTCCAAGCGTTCGGCCGTGTCCTGGACCCCAACATTTGCGTGCTCATCGACGCTGGTACCAAGCCAGGTGGAAACTCCATCTACCACCTCTGGAAGGCGTTCGACCTCGAGCCCATGTGCGCCGGCGCTTGCGGTGAGATCAAGGCTATGTTGGGCACCGGCGGAAAACACCTTCTCAACCCCCTCGTTGCGACCCAGAACTTCGAGTACAAGATGAGCAACATTCTCGACAAGCCCCTCGAATCCGCTTTTGGCTTCATTTCCGTCTTGCCTGGTGCTTTCTCCGCCTACCGATACGTCGCTCTCCAAAACGACAAGAACGGTCAGGGTCCGCTGGAGAAGTACTTCGCTGGTGAGAAGCTCGAGGGCGCGGGTGCCGGTATCTTCACGTCCAACATGTACCTCGCCGAAGATCGTATTCTCTGCTTTGAGCTCGTGACGAAACGCAACTGCCATTGGATTCTGCAGTACGTCAAGTCCGCTACTGGCGAGACTGACGTTCCCGACACCGTCACGGAATTGGTTCTCCAGCGTCGTCGTTGGTTGAACGGCTCCTTCTTCGCTGCCATCTACGCTATTGCTCACTTCTACGAATTCTTCCGGTCTGATCACTCCTTCCTGCGCAAGATTATGTTCTTCATCGAGTTCGTCTTCAACACGATCAACATGATTTTCGCCTGGTTTGCCATTGGTAACTTCTTCCTGGTCTTCAAGATTCTTACGACGAGTCTGGGCGACAATGACTTGCTTGGTAGGACAGGCGAGATTCTTGGCGTCGTCTTCACTTGGCTCTACGGTATTTCTCTGATCACTTGTTTCGTTCTTTCCATGGGCAATCGTCCATCGGGATCCGGGCCGTACTACATCACGATGGTTTACTTCTGGGCATTTATTATGATGTGAGTATTTACGGTGACGTCATTTAATGAGCTTCAACTAACCTTGCACAGCTACTTGCTCTTTGCAGCCGTCTTCATTGCCGTCAAGGCCATTCTGAAGGATGTCAATGATTCCACCGGCTTCAGCATCAACGAACTCTTCTCGAATCCTGTCTTCTACACCCTCATCATCTCCGTCATGTCGACCTACGGTATTTGGTTTATCGCTTCGATCCTCATGTTCGACCCCTGGCACATGTTCACGTCGTTCGTCCAGTATATGCTCCTGACGCCTACGTACACGAACATTCTCAACGTCTACGCCTTCTGCAACACTCACGACATTTCCTGGGGTACCAAGGGTGATGACAAGGCCGAGAAGCTACCGACCGTCAGCACCAAGGATGGCTCCGGAAAGACAGACCTTCCCGATGAGGCCGACCTCAACGCCCAGTACGAGCGTGAATTGGGTGTCTTCGGCACCAAGTACGTGGCGGAGGTCAAGGCTCCTACGGAAGCGCAAAAGGCTGAGGCTCAGATGGACTACTACCGTGGCGTTCGTTCCGTTGTCGTGCTTGCCTGGATGATTTCCAACTTCGGTCTGGCCGCCGTCGTCCTCAGCGCTGCAGGCTTGGAGCGCATTAGCCCTGACTCCAACAGCACGACGGACGAGAACGGCCGTGCCAACATCTACATGTCTGTCGTCTTGTGGTCTGTCGCAGGCCTGTCAGCCTTCAAGTTCATCGGCGCCATGTGGTTCCTCGTCGTCCGCATGTTCAGAGGTGTTTAAGCACCCTGCGAGCGGCTGCATCCCTTTTTCCGGAAGCGATTTTCGCATCCTTATTTTGCATGTTTTATGATGGCATTGAGTTTGTGAGCATTATACCCGCCCCTTCTTTTCAGAGGAAGAAAAAGGGCAAGGTGGACGGCGAACACGACTTCTGAGAGTTACACTACTCTCATCATGTTTGGAGTACGACACGGAAGGGGATGTAACTCTAATGACCTTTGTACTCTGTTTTGATTGTACGCATTTGGATGTTTCTTCCTTTCCCCTTCCACCGCTGCTTGGGATCCCCTTCCCTCACTCCCCGTTTTTTGTTGACGCATTTTGTCTTTTCTCTGATATCAACATGGAACCAAATGGCGTTTCTTTCTATTCTTTTGCATGTCCTTTCCGTCGTCTGTCCCAGCTGTCTGCCCTGGATGGGCCAGTGGGATAGCGCCCGGATTGGCGTTCATAAACGGGACGAGGGGGGTGGAGAGCAGGGTTTGAAAATGAGGCTTTAGATGGGCTACTCTAAAATGATGAAATGAGACAATAAAGAGAAGCTTTTGATGATACACTGATCCCACTTATTTGTTACGTGATTCTCATGGTGACGGCAATTCTCATCTGCTTATAAAATAGCAACGTCTGCAAGCCTTGGACGTCCACAATTATTAGTCTTGCGTGTCAGGGTAGCAGTGTCAAGTTCGGCAGTTGTCGAGCTTGGGGTAGAGTGAGGAGCTCCGTGCTCGCTATCTCGATGGCGTCGCTGTTCTTCGACGCCGTCGTCTTGGAATAATTCTCAGTGAGTATACAGACAGGGATGAGATTGTATCGTTCTACATTACAATGTATGGATCGCAGTCGATGAGCTAAAGTCCCGCGAGGAGACCCCAGAACTCCGGTCATGGCGCTGCCATGGCGTATGCGACGAGAGCTCGACTCCTCGCAACGTCGCCACTCTTCGACCGGCCGAGTTCTGCTCGGAAGAAAGAGATGTTGGTGGTCAGGGGAAAATTCTACAGATGGGGTTGATTCCTCTTCAGTAGTTCACTCATAAATGAAGAATTGGGGGCGTCTTTGCAAGCTCCTCTCCTGAAATCTGGTTACTGAATTTGGAACTATTTAAATGCAGCGTTGTGGGTTAAACAAGAAGGATTTGTCAAGATGTGACGTGGTGTAATTACGCGTCGGCTTAGTACCAAGGTCG
Organism: Colletotrichum sp. SAR11_59; assembly: GCA_025328345.1. NCBI lineage: Eukaryota > Fungi > Ascomycota > Sordariomycetes > Glomerellales > Glomerellaceae > Colletotrichum > Colletotrichum sp. SAR11_59. Next base: position 5,473 of record JAKMXC010000162.1, read on the forward strand.
GTTCTCTGGACAAGTCTATAATCTGAATGAGAACCTGGCAGTGTTTCAGGTCTTGCTTCTGAGCCGGAAATCGTCTCCATCTGCAGGTTTCTTGAGTATTGCAAAGGAATAGCTAGGGAGGTACGGTCGAGAATAGACGTGAGGGCTGGGGCTGTCGCCAGGACCTGTCTACAATTGTGCTCATTGCTAGGGAGCTTGCCGCGTTTCTGTATCTAGGGAGCATTGGCAATTTGGAGGCACATATATGGTTGAGTAGATAAGCCATGCGCTGTGGTTGTATTCATGGTGGTTCTGCGGATGACAAGTCTGAATGCTATCGCGGTGCCTCTCGGCCCATGCTGAGATCGCCAAGTACTGGCGCACGAAGAGGTAACTTTCGTTGATTCCCATTCGACTCTTTCCCACCACAGAATAATCAGAATTCAGACGATGTATTTACGACGAAGATTTCATTTGTCTTGGACAGTATACCAGATATCCGTGCGACGTGTTGAAGTCTTCTTTCTTGTTGTAGAAGTTTTCGTGGTTAACACACGGGAAAGTGTAAAATCACGAGCGAGAGGCCTGCATTCTAATTCCTGAAATTTGGACTTTGCGACGACGAAGACTTCACCCGGGAACCTTTGCAGCTAATGAGAGACGATGTGGTGCGAAAGTTGCATAAGTTCTCGCTACTATGGTACTTTGAAGGTTGCCTAGAAATGAGAGGCGAAATAAGCTTCATACGCAACCGAATCGACGGCATGTAGCATGTGATCCAGAGATGTGGGAGCCGGGAGATACGTCCTGCCTTCTTTGGACGTATATAAGCGCCAGTCCTTGGTCGAGGAGTTGTTCTGCACCAATCAATCCGACTGCTGCTGTAAGTTGTCAAGGATATCCTTCTCATTTGGCTGCAACTGGTTGACGTACCCATCGCCTGTCGATCCCAGACTCTTTCAAAGTACGATGGTCTCAGGGCCAATATCCTCATCTTCTGTCTCTAGTTCCATTCTGCTGAATATGCCGCTAGAGAAGACGGATGACTGGTGCGAAATAAGCCACAATGTCCGCGAAGTTTGGTCTCAATTTGGTCTAGATTTGGAATCTTTCGGATTTGATACTCAGGTCATGGACACAAGCTCGGGTACAGCAGCTCGTTCTCTTCTTGGCAGGTAGCATAATTACGCACTTGCGCTCTTCAATATTTATGGATTCTTATCGAAGAGTGAAAGAGGTACTCGTGTTTTCCAAAAGCTGGGCGGAGGATACATAACTCACTTTCTAGGATGACATGAGTACTCATGAATAATATGAGCTTGGCATGTAGATTGGTGAGTTAAATTACAGCTAGAAACTATGCTTATGATTCTCGAGGTGGTAAGAGTCACTGGGGTCAGTCAGTCACCGACGCCTAGACTGGCATCCTCCTATTCCGTTGCGGTGGGCGTATCTGTTTGGAATACTTGCTGAAAGAAATGACATTGGTGTTGAGGAGTGGTGTTCTTCTGGGAAGAAGGCAGAAAACCTTTGAGTTAACTGCAGAATTTCACATATTTTCGGTGCATCTCCGAAGACACAAAAGGAAAAAGAACACCTTTTTGAATTCTTTTCTTGTCTTTTCCACATATCTTGCTTGGTTTAATTTATGCACCACGCCGCTGTTGGAAAAAGATGCACGCGGGCATCATTTACTAGCAGCGTTAGAAATTAGGTGACTAAGATCATGAATCGCCTATCTTCACCTGTATAAATGACTCAAAGAAAGGTCAGGCCCAACACTTTAGCAACCATTGAGTCGGGTCTAATTCTTCACGACATGGAAATGCGGACTCGATGAGACATTAACGACATCATGTCTTTGCCCTTAATATGACAGCATGTAGACACGTTTCAAATTCCGACGTTACGTTGTGTCGCTGGGTCGTCTCTGGCTTGCTTCCCTACAGGAGTGTCATCATCGAATACTTTGCGGGACAAGCTCAACGGCTCTGCTTTTGCCACACGGGGATATAGAGATACCTTCGAACCCAACCAGCTTCTCCAGATAGAAGTTTTGCAGGCCAAACCTCAAGATACCATCCTTTAGGGAAGCGCATTGAATGACGATGACTCACACTCCAGGAAGGTTATATATATATATATATATATATATATATATACGTGAGGCCTGCCTATGATTGACGTTAATGCACGTCACACGATCGGTAGAAATAACGATTCCTTTAGCCTGGCGTCCACCAACTTCTCTGTCTATGTATAATCAGAATATCTTCCTACCAAGGGCGAATTATAGCTGAAGAGTTGGTATCTACACATTTCGAGTTTATTTTTCGATGTTATGACCATGAGCTGGTTGAATTCACCCGAGCAGATCAACCAGAACGTCCCCTTTCTCGAAATAATTTCGTTTCCCCCTCCTCCTTTCTCCATCGTTGCAGCAACCAGACTGTCATTCTAACGCACTTCTATACAAGAAGCAGCTCCGTTGTAGGAATTGGTACATGCAGCGTAGGATCATCGATGGTGTCATGAGAGGGTGGGAGTGGGGGTTAGAGCACGAGGTGCAATCAAGCTCTCTTGACCTACATGAATGGTCAGACACATGCGCTGCTTAGTACGTAAAGGGCAGACGAAATGAACAGCATTTCTTCTTTTGTATCCTCTTATTGGAAGAAGTCGCCTCAATTGGCGCGAAATGACTGGCTCTTGGCGGCTTCTCCGTTGCTGTATTGCCGTCGTACTATTCATAGAGCGTTACACGACGCTGACGAAAATCAGCTTGTTCAGCTGAATGTCGCCGCTAAGATTCGAACATATCTCAACCCTCAGATTACCATATGTCGCAAAGCGTTCCCACTCGATGTATCGGCGGAAGAACATCCCTGCGGCACATTGTCGTGAAAGTTTTGAGGGTTGAGGGAACCTCAACATATATATAGTCCATGGCCGTCAAGGTAATTGAAGGAATGAATGACAGTGGTTGAGTGCGTTTTTGTTGCGATTATCAACGTGTCAGTCATAAACAATATGGACTTAAAAGAAGAACAAGTACCTTTGAATCTAAGATCGTGAGCAACACAATGAATTTCCTCGATAACTTCAGTGCTATCGCTTGAAAAGCGAGTCGGCTTCCTACCCGGGTCCGTCTTCAATGATATGGTATAATGATAGCATTTGACTAACGGCCAAATTTTCCGTGTAACGCACAATGCCGTTTGGAACTTTGTTTACCCGAGATACTCAGAAGATAAAAATGGTGGACTGAGAACGAAAGACCGGACATGTGTTTCCGCGGCTCGAATGAGAATCATCCGACAAGTCCATGCATAGATTAGGTCGCTTCTTGTTGCCCTTGTGCAATAACGCCCAGTCAGGCAGAGAATCTCATTGTAGTTCTTTCTTCGACATCTGAGTTTACTGATTTCTGATTTATATTTCCAAAGAATTCATAGATTATTGTTAGAATAATACTACACTTACCGCCTAGCATAGATATAGCAGAATCTAGCTAATAAGAGAGTAGAGATCTCTCTAGCTTTTAACACTATATTACTACCCTCACTACTATATCTATAACTTCAATATATAATATATTTTCACTTATATTTTATAACTTTTTATATTAATTAGTTAAAAAATATTACTAATACCTATATTAATACTAATTAGTAATTAACTTCTATAAGTTACTATAATACTATAGATTAATAAAAGACTAGAAGAGATAACTCTTTAAAACTACTATATTACTATAAGTTATAATAACTAGTTTTTTTAAGAAATTATACTAAAAGAAATAAGATAATAACTACTATATATTATTAAGTAAGATAACTATAAGAACTAATTATACCTACTTTAAATCTCTAGTTTAACGTTATACTAATAGTAACTTACTATAAAAGTATTTATTATATATTAAGAAACTATAAATATTTAATATATATTAAAATAATAAATACTTAAATTTTTACTTAGATTAATAACTATAAAACCTATTAAAAAAGCTATAATTATAATATACTTAATAGTATTATCTATATTACTTACTTCTTATAAAGTATTTAGTAGTAACTAGCTACTTTCTATACTTTTAACTACTCTACTTAGTTTTATAATAACTTAAGCTACTTTATAAGCTATATATAAGTATAAAAACCTACTCTAAATAGTACTAATATCTTAAATATATAAAACGCTCTAAACTATAGCTAGAAGTACTAAAAACTATAAATTACTTCTACTATATATTACTATAAAGAGAACTAGCTAAAAAGCTAAATACTAATAAAGATAACTAAAATAGATAAATATAACCTTACTTATAACTAATAAAGAACTTATTAATGCTACTTAGTACTCTCTTAAGTATATTTACTCTATATACTAAAATAGAGATATTAAATAGTAATTAAGTAGAGACTATAACTATATTAAAACGTTTAAGTATTATATTACTTACTATAAAGCTAAGTATAAAGCTAAAGGACTAGCTTTAATAATATTATTACTATAATTATAATTACTATTAATATTTAATATTATAGTTTAAACTACTTTAGTAATAGCTAAGAAGCTTAACTTATAGCTAAATAATAACTATAAAGTAGCTTTAAAAAAGGGAAATATAACTATAATAAAAATTCTTTTAGTATTATTACTTTATAAGATTCTAAGTAACTAAAGTTTATTACTAATATTAACGCTATATTAACTAAGAATATAGAAGAGAAGGGCTATTACTATATTAATAATAGCTTACTAAGCTATAACTATAATAATATATATTACTAATAAAATCGTATTAATTTATTACTAAATATAAGAAATATACTTCCTATTATATTAAAAAAGTTAATAATTTATAGTTAGGATAGTATTTTATACCTACTACTATAAATATAAGTTAATAATAATAGTATAATATAAATATTAAGTTAGAGGAATATAAAAACCCCTCTTTATATAGTAACTAAAGTTTACTAACTAATATTACTAAAAATTAAAGTAACTACTTAGCTATATAAACTTAAAGTATAGTAACTAAAGAGCGTAGCTTTAGATATATATAGTAGTTTAAAATTATAAGATTTTAACTTATTAATATTTATTACTCCTATCCCTTAAGTATTATTAAAATAATATATTATAATAGTATATAAGAATAACCTTTAATAAAGTTATACTTTAAAGAAAATAATATAAAAGTAGCTATATAATAACCTTATTCCTTAAAGTATTATTAAGAAGATTTTAGTAACCTAAGGATAGTATTTATTATAATAAGAAATATAAAAGAAATAACTTTAGTTTTAATTTATATATAAAAGAGGGACTACTAAAAGTTAAATATAAAGTAATAATAACTATACTATATATAATATCTTACTATAGCTTTATCCCTTACTACTTTTCACTATATATTCTATTAAATCTATAATTAATTATATTTACTAAGTCTATAATAATAATACTAAATAAACTTTAAGTAATATAAGTAATATATAGATTACTAAGTAATAACTAAAGCTAAAATTAATAATTAAAGTTTTCTTTAGAAAGTATTATTACTAAAAATCTTAAGATTTAATAGTCTATTTAATTTATACTTTAATAAATATAACTACTATATAGGTTAGAATATATAGCTAACTAAGATTATAAAGAAATATATATATAGGAGCTACTTACTATTATTAGTAATAAGTACTTACTAAATATATTAAGAAAAGAGATTACTAGAGGTTAACTTATAATTAATAAAAAACAAGTATATTAATATACTAAGAATATATATTTATACTAACTAAGATAAGTATATAGAAATATAGCTAGAGTTAGATTTATTAAAATATAGCTAGAGCTAGTTTTATTAGTTTATTAGATCTTTACTAAAAAATTATACTTTTTTCTTATATTTAGATCTAAAACCTTACTAAGTAAAAACTCTAATTAAATAGTATAAAGTAACTAATAGTAAATTAGCTAATAGATATATATACTTTAGTAACTTTAGTTTTTAAAAAACGCTATATAACTAAACGTAGTTAGTTTAAATACTTAGTTAATAAGGTTAAAGTTAATATAATAGTAAGTATAAATATAGTAATAATAAAACTATTAAGTAATATTATACTTACTTAAGGTATATTTAAAACTATAAGAATAAGAACCTAAGTTTTAAATACTTTAGAAAATAAACCTTAGAATATACTATCTTTAAAAAGAGCTAATCTATTAATAATTTTAATCCTAATAATAAGAAATAAAATAATAGAGTTTTTTACTATTTTAATAAATATATTACTATAAAGAAAGCTACTAAAGGAAGACTTTAATAATATTACTATAGAGATAACTAATAGATAGATTAGCTATTATCTAAATAAGTATATTAATAAAGATCTCTTTAATAAGAACTTATAATTATAGTTTATATTAGATTTTAAAGAATAAATAGAATAAGTTTTTACTATAGTAGGGAAATAATTATATATTAAATTTTATAATTTTCTATAATAAAGAAGTATATACTTTACTATAGAAAAGTTTATTAATATTATAAGAGAACTAGCTTAGATTATATATACTAAATTATTTCTACTTTAGATAATACTATAACTATAAAGGGAGGTAAATAATTACTTAGAACTTAAAAAAAAACTTTAAAGAGATCTAGAACTAAAGAAAAACTTAATAAAAGAAAATAATAATATTATAGAATACTTTAAAACCCTCTAGAGCTATAAATAAACACCTCTTCTATAAAACTAATAACTATAAAAAATATTAAATTACTAAACTTTCCTATATATTAAAAGCTATTATTAAGTATTAGTAATAAGTAAAGTATATTTTTAAGAATTAAAAAATATAAAGCTTAGCTAAATATAATTATTACTACTTTCTTAGTTTAAAATAGAGATATTTATAGTTCCTATTATATCTTAGTAATAACTTATATAAGGTTTTATATTAAAATAAATAGTAGATCTTATTAAGATCTTTTTAAAAGAAAAATAGTATAATAGTAATAAATATAAAATACTAAATAATAAAATTAATATCTTCTAAAGGATATATACTTTAATAAGTATTAATAAGAGATATATAAATAATATCTTCTACTTAATATTTAAAAGTACTATAAATATATACTACTATATAAAGCTTAATAATAAGCTATTAAGTTTTAGTAAGAAAATAATATATTTTAAAAGATACTTTAAAGTTCTAAAGACTATCTAAGTTTATATTATAGAGTAGTAGAATATTATATTAATAAGAATTATCTAAGAAAATAATAATAAAAATACTTTTAAATACTTTAAAGAGATAATAATAAGACTTAATAGAATATAACTAACTTTACTATTAAACCTTTAGTCTAATATTATTATAATACTTAACTTAATTAATATATACTAAAGTATATAAGAATATAAAGCTACTCTTAATATATTAGTAAGTACTTATAAAAACTTCTAAAGTTCTTTTAAATTAGCTATTACTATAAAACTTAGATTAAGAGGGAAAATATAGTTTTTTACTAATATTTACTATATATTACTCTTAATTAACCTATCCCTCTATATATATATATATACTTTATTAGTATTAATAAAGCTTTTTAATACTTTATTTAAAGTATTTTTTATAAAAGTATTAATAAAGTTATTATTACTATTAATCTAGTATATTTCTTCTATCTCTTATTATTTATATAACTATTATATTACTATAATATTAATTATTAAACGTTTTTCTTTTATAATATTAAGCTTAATAAAGTATTTATAAAGTAAGTAGGAGTTTATATAGATAATAGTTAGGATTACTAGTTAATTAAGCTTATTAGTAATAATTTTAAGAGTTATAGCTATAGTATATATTATATTAATACTTACTATTATAGTATATACTTTAGAGGTTAGTATACTTCTTATAATATATTTATTCTTAGTTAAACTATAGTAAACTATATTTTTAGTTATTTTAAATATATTATTAATTTACTTCTTATTAGTAAGGATAATTATAAAACTTAGCTAAGAGGTTATATTTTTATTATTAATAAAAGATCTATTAATAAATATAAATAACTTAACTTCTAATAAGTTAAAGGGGATATATTAAAATCCTTAGTTTATATTTATTATTTACTATTTAATATACTTATTTAATACTTTAATATTATTTACTATTAAGTTCTAATATTAAGTTATAGTAAAGAGGTTAAAATATACTTCTAGTTAGTAGATTAATATAATATATACTTTATAAATATATTATTTAATATATTATTTTTTTATTTTATCCTCTATTACTTTTATATTAATAAAGTAGAACTTTTATACTTACCCCTTTTAGTATAAGTAGATATTTTTTACTTAAAAGATATAATACTTCTATTAAATATAATAAAGTATTTTTCTATTAAGTATTTCTTTAGTTTTACTATAAATCCTATTTACTAAAGCTTTTTTTCTTTTTTTATAGTAAATATAAAGTTAGTAATACTAAAAGTATTATCTATTTATATATTAATAATACTAACTATTAGGTTTTTATTTAAGGAGATTATTAAGTATAAGTTATATATTAAAGTTCTTATTAAAAGCTTTATAAAGTAATACTTACTATATATCTCTTATTAATATATTCTTAATTTAGTAAACCTATATAGTAGTTTAATAATCTCTATAATTATATCTTCTAAGTATTTATAGTAAATTTATATAAGTAGTTAAGTAAAAATAGATCTAAAAAGGACTTTAATTACTTAAATATAAGCTTATATTATATCTCTTAACTATATTATAAAGTAGAAAGATATTATAAGTATAAGTATAATAATAAAGAGGAGTTTTTAGCTAATATATTATATTATAAAGCTCTATATTAAGATAAATCTTTTATTATTATTATTATACTTTTATACTATAAGTTATACTTTCTTATATAGTTTCCTATCTTTTCTTTTAACTTTATATATAATATATATATTAAATAATTATTTATTTTTATATATATAGGTTAAATTTAATAAAATAAAAAATACTTTTCTTAATAAAGCTATTAATCTCTATTATAGAAGCTTATTTAAATAACTTACTAAATATCTTAATAATACTATTTTTATATAGTTAAACTACTTATACTAAAGTAGCTATTTCTTTTATTATTATAAACTAAGTAGTTATAAGTTTATTAAGAGTTTCTTCTTATAAATTTAAGTTTATTTCTTATATAAAAATAGACGTCTAGAAAACTATTATTAATATATAATATAGAAATCTACTATATCTATATTATATTAATATTTTTTCTTATAGAAAGTTAAGGTTAATAATAATATAGTTCTTTATTAGTTTTTTTAGTTTATTAACGCTCTTATTACTAGAAGTAGTTTTATCCTTAATTAGTTTATTCTAAAAAGTTTCTAAGTTTTTATAAAATAGCTTAATATATATTAATTGAAAAATAGATATTTTAATATTTATATTAATAATATATTCCTCTTTTCTAGAAGTTATAAGTTAATATAAGCTTTATTAGTTTTTCTTCTTATAGTAAATAAAGATATTTAAGTTTATAATAAGGTTTATAATTTTTAATATATCTAAGCTATTATATATACTAAGTATAGTAATAATTTATTTATTAACTTTAATTTTCTAGATTTCCTTTATAGTTTTATAGATTATTCTTACTCTCTCTATAATTATTAATATTAATAATAATTCTTTAACTATTTTTAAGTATATATTAAAGATAAAGAGAGTTAATATAAAATTATTTAGTCTTACTATATTATTAATAACTTTTACTACTATTTATAAAATATTCTTATAGTTTATTAATAAGTAGTCCTTCTAAATAACTTAATATACTTTCTAAAGAAGTATATAATATCTCTTAACTTTATTTATACTATTATATACTTTTATAAGAATAGTTTTAACTATAATTCCTATTATATCTATATTTATCTTAAACTTATTAGAGATATAGTTTATTCTAATATCTATAATAATATAATTTAGAAGTTTAATATAGATATTAATCTAATATTATTATAATATCTTCTAAATAGTTTCTAATATTTAATTTAGTAGGAACTAAGCTATATTAAATATTATTACTTTATTAATTATATATAATATAGGTTCTCTATCTATTTAGATTATATTAATAATAATTATATAGTTAAAGTTAATATTATCTTTAAAACTTAATTTAAATCTAAGTAAGTTTATATTATTCTTTTAGTAATATTTATAATAAGTTATTATTTTTTTAATAATCTCTTATTTAACTTTATATTTAGATTTATTAAGAAAGTTTTATAAATATTTTACTATTAAGTAGCTAAATCTCTTATATAGGTATTAAATTTCTTATTTAATAAGTTAGTTATTTATAAATATCTCTTTTTAGTTAAGAAGTATCTATAGATACTTCTATTTATTTATAATAAATATACTAATATTACTTTTTATAATTAAATTAATTAAAAAGTTATATAGTATACTTATTTTCTTTATATTTTATATATAGAAGAAGAATAATATATCTATAAATAGGATATAAAATATAGTATTTCTTAATAATATTAGTATAATAACTATATTTAGAGAATTAACTTTCTTTTTAAGATTAAATTATATTTTAACTTTATTTATTTTTAATTTATTAAGTTTAATAAGATATTACTTTTAGAGAACTTTAAATTATTTTCTACTTCTTATTAAGTACTTTAAAACGCTTATATTTAGTATAATTTTAAAGAACTCTTTAATTAAATAGATAGTACTAAATAAGAAAGTTTATAGTATTTTAGTTTTAATTTTAATACTTTTAGAATTTAATTTACTTTTACTATATTAAGATATTTTATTAGTAAAGTAAATATATATCTATTTTATATTAAACTAGATTAGCTATAATATAGCTATTACTAAGTTTATATTTATAATACTTAGTATATTTTATATATCTTTATTATTTTTAAAATTATCTTTATTATTATTAAAACTAAGTTTTTAGTAATAATAGTTAATATTAGTTTCTTCTATTAATATAGTTCTTCTAAAGCTATTATTAAGCTTTTTAAAGTTTATAAAGAAGTATATATAAGTCTTATAAGTGCTTTTTTATTATTAGTTTTTATATTATTTATATGCTTTTTTTTAACTTTCTTCTATATATCTTATTAATTAATACTTCTCTTAAAAGTAGACTTAGTATTTCTTTTAAAGATATCATTTATAATATACTTAAAGTTTATATCTAAAGGTTCTATATAAACTTTTTATATTCTTATAATATCTCTCTTTACTATTTTTATAATATCTTTTCTTAATAAAGTAAAGAGATAATATTAGAAATAGAAGTTTAATACTAGAAACTTAGCTACTATATTATATATTAGCTAGTAGTATATAGAATAGAAAGAAAATATAATAAGTTATATACTTTATATAAAAAGTATAGTAATTATATTATTATAGTATATATAATATTTTTAGGTATTTTATATAGTGTATAGTATATAGTAAAAAGAAAAGACTACTAGTATTAGAATAATACTATACTTACTACTTAGTATAGATATAATAGAATCTAGTTAATAAGAAAGTAAAGATCTCTCTAGCTCTTAACGCTATATTACTACCCTCACTACTATATCTATAACTTTAATATATAATATATTTTTACCTATATTTTATAACCTCTTATATTAACTAGTCAAAAGGTATCACTAGTACCTATACTAACAATTATCAAATATAACCAGAACATAAGTCCTGCTGAGCATGTGTCAGTGACAGGCAACATCGCTAATGTCAAGTTTAAGCGGCACCACTTCAGGAAACAACGTCCCCTGAGAACTGTACTTACGTAGATCGAGTCCTGAAAGTCCTATCTCTAGCAAATTACATCGTTGAGCCAATCTTGCAGGGCAATCTGAGGTGAAGAATTAAGGATACAACCTCAAGATTTGAACCACGTCTCTAAGAATTACATCTCCTCAATAATTCGGGCTCAACTGGTTCTCATTCTTTCCGTCACCGTGGTTGGGGGGTTAACCATTGCCGAATGAACAAATACATGAAAAACAAACACAGATCGAAACGCGTTCAAAGCCGTATTTTGGGAACATTGTAAGGTAGGGTGTTGGCATTGGCGCATGTCTAAGCACAAAGAGAGCCTCACGATAAACCTTGTGTGAGATGTCGTTAGATTACAGAGACGTCTTCTGTTCATTACCGAATCACCATCCGGAGCACCTTTTTCGTACGTGGCTGTTCGGGTTTTGACAGGACAGTTGCGCAGGACATTCGAGACTGACAGTCCCGGATGCTCGTGCTATGTAGCTATTCAGTCGACTCCTTGCAATGATACTTGCAGAGAGTGGCCTGACTAAGGCTTCGAGGCTGTCATGCGGTCGTGACGATATCGAAGTGGCGACTGGTGCTAGGGGCTGTTGATTAGATAAAAGGAAATATCCTTCTTTCTTCCGGGCATCTCCAGACACAGGCGAGTAAACTTATTCGTCTTCAATATGTTTCCAAAGACAATCTCCACTTCAGGTGTTTGCCATATATGCAACTGATAGGAGCCCGCACAATGAGACTCATGATCTTTCACACCATGTATTCAAGCGTTCTTCTCCTGTTATTTCTCAGAGATACCGCAGATCAACTAGTGACAGACGGAGACAACTAGGTTGGCGAGCAGAGAAATCAGCACTATGGATATGTCCATCAATACCACCATTTGGAGCACGCTTGAGGTTTTGGCGTCGTCTGGGCGTGGTTTGTCGTACTCGCAAAGGTCTCTGACGAATACGCGCCTCCGGATGACAAAAGAAAACCACGTGTATGTCTCCTGACAATGACAATTTGTCTGCTGAACTCAGATGCCTGTGACGTAACTGCTGTAAGACGGCTTGAACAATCGCTACCTCCTAGTGGACTGCTCGCAGACTCTTACCAGAGATGACTGGATTTGCGGTTGAAGAATGAGAAGATGCTGATGTGATGATGAACTTATATACCTGAGGTTCTATGATTGGGCGATGTTACCAGTGACATTGATCCAGCTATATGAAAGCGCTCTCATCTTGTTATCTAAGAATCAGGTACCCCATGTGGTTGGTACGTGCGGCTGTGCTTTTGGGATAATAATCTCCGAGTGGAAGTGACGAGCACTAAACATTAGAGGGTGCGCAAGATCTTGATTGGAGACGTCTATCCTCAAAGACTACTTTGTAGATCACCCACTTCTTGTGTTTCCGGGGTTTCGGAGGATTTGGACACATGGATCGATGTAGAGAGTTGTGTTCTGGAGCACATCTTCAAGTAATGTATATGCTCTTTGTATGGACTTGCTATTGATTATTCCTGACATATGCTGCGAAGCTGACATTGACAACCGTACCGTACCGCCTCTGAGGAGGGCTTCACCGCATCGTCGTCGGAACTTAGTGAGACTTCGAGATATAGAAGGTGACATCACTTTACGGAACGGTACGGTCTGTTCAAATACGACAATATTTCCTTGAATAGAGTTCGGATAAAACTCGTCGATTTTATGATTGATGAAATGATGACAACAAATCGCATCGCATTCTTTGAGGACATCGCCTTATCGCCATTGCCATCAAAGCTGCCATATCTGATGGACGTATCCTCCATCGATGCTCAGCCGGAGGTGAAGGAAAGCAAACGGCCTGGGCTCCTGAGCAATTACATTATTGTCTGCGGCTAGAACGAGAGCCTCTTGAAGAATTGCAGGGTGTTCATGTTTCATAGGCTTGTAGAGAGCGTATAGACGCTGTGGGTTGTGTCACCACTGATGGTTGGCAGTCATGCTTTGGCTATTTAAGTAGCTTCGTTTGAGCTTGGCGCAGCCATCGCAGGAAGTCCCACACAGCCAAATATTTGATCTGGAAATATCCACGGATCACCAACTCAACGGACGAATCTAGGTCATCAACACGGGCAGAGCTCAGGTACTTGATACTTGAAGCCGGAAGCCAGAGGACAGCGGCCAGCGGACTGCTAGAATCATATCTCAAGCCGAGCGCATCACAGACTGCAAGAACATGAACGACACTGGGAATCGTATTTACTCTTTTCAACTCGTAAACCAGGGAGCAGTAAGGTAGTATAGGTAGATACAATGGAGAAAACTCGCTTAGCTCATTGTCGTGACTGCCCATCCCACGGCTAAGACGCCACCTCCTTGCCCAACCTCTCCAGCTCCTGCTTGATGAACTCATCAGCGTTGAGCATCTCTGTACTACCGTACACAACCCGCCTCCTGGCGCGGTCGCCGCCCGTTCTCTCGACCCACTCCTGCAGGTTGCCGTACTCGTCCATACTGCCTCCGCCAACGGTGAAGACGACGGCCTCCGAGTAACCTTGACGACGCTGGCCGAAGCTTGCGCCGCTGCCGGGAGTCTGGCCCATGTTCTGTCCTGGCAGACCGCCCGGGGCACTTGAGCCGGCACCCGCGCGGATGGAGCTTGGCGGGGGCATAGTGCCGCGGGCGTTGGCGGAGCGGGGGTCGAAGTAAAGGTAGTTTTCCGTCTTGGCGATGGCGGAGCTCGCGGCGGTAGAGGGGTCCATGATGGACTCGACGATCTTGGTGATGGTGAGATCGCGGTTGGCGGGAAGGAAGTTCTTGATGCCGCCGATGAGGGACTCGAAGTTGGATGAGAGGCCGGTGGGCACACCGGTTTCCTTGAGACGGTCGGTGAGGCGATTGGATATGGAGGAGAAGCGGCCAAACAGGTCGGAGGAGGCGGCTTGGTTTTGTTGAGGGTTGGAGATGGTGGTGAGCTGCGTCATCTTGGTGGTAGCACGAACTCTGAGATTGCTGTCAGTACACAGTAACTCGTGCAATATGCGGGAGGCTTACTGTCGAATGTAGGGGAGAGACGTCGTGTCTGCGCCAGCTTCGGTGAGGGCCTTCTCAAAACCCTCCCACTCGGTTCGACTGACTTCTTGTTCGGAGCTGAGGTACCAGATGACAAAAAGTCTCATCTTATCGAGTGGCTGGTCTCCCTTGGTGCTGTCCTTGATAAGGTCCATTATGTGTGCCTTTGTTTGCTTCATGACATCCTCCTCGATCTGAAAAAAGTTGTCCAATTGACGGTTCTTGATGCCGGTCAAGAGAGCCGCCAGGATGTTCATGTGCATGTCGAGCACTGCTTTGCGTTCGCGAAGCTCTGGCAGGAGAGTGATGGCCGCCTTGAGATGTTGCGCGCTGGCGCCGGTATCATTCTGCAGGTCCTCCAGATCCGTCACTCCGGTCTTCTTCGTCACGGCGGCCGCATCTTCCTTGTACCTCGTCAACTCGGCATCGATGTCCTCGGCTACTTGCGGGAATGGTACGGCGGCGTTCTTTGCCCAGAAGAAATCGCTGGATGTCAGGTCGTAAGCCTTTTTGGTGGTTCCCTTTGCAGGGTTGCTCTCGTCTACAGGTGTCTCTATTGTGATTCTGTTCAATTTCATATTCAAAACATCGTGGACCAGAGACTGGTATGTCCAGGAATGAGAAAGCATAGGTATTAAGTCGACGTTTCTGTCGAGAATGATGAGGACGGGGCGGGAGGTCGGAGTGCCTGCTGATGCTGGACGGGCACTGGAGGAGAAGAGGTTTTCTTTGGAGTTGAGGATGTGGTCGCGCAGTTTGCGATCGAGCTTCGCAGAGATCATTTCGGCGGCAGCCCCCTTGGGACATCGGATGATGGGGATGACACCCATTGTCACAATGACACTGAAAAGACCGCTGACAATCCTGTCCACCACTCTGTCCAGCTCGTCGTCCTGTGTTGCCGCGCTGTTGAGCGCCCAGTATGTGTGATCTCGTTGCATGCCCAGGTTGAATAGGTCTGGTTCGGCAACGATGAAGTTTAGATATTGGTCCATCAGTTTGGCGATGTTGTCGGACGTGCCGGCGGTGATGGTCTGCTCTGCGAAGTCTTCGAGCAGGGGTCGAGGGATTGAGGAGAGGAAGTTCAGGTAGGCGGGAGTGTAGAGACCCTTCTGGAGGTCGTTCGTGATGTTTTGTAGGTTCTGAGGCGTGGGTTCGACAAGATAGATGACCGGTACGTCTGGGATAGCGTGTCGAGAAGATCCAATGTGCCTGTAGCTGTGTTAGCATATCAAGGCGGGGCGCGGCGACGACGGCTTGCCATACATGTGCATGGTGATACCCAGCGCGCGAAGATCGCTAACGCGGAGCACGCTGCTGATGACATCCCGACCGAGGTCGTCAAATACGAGGACCTTCCAAAGGGGATCGCCATCGGAGGTTATGATGGTACCGGCGGGACCAAGTGCGCCGCCGTTGGTCTGGGCAGTTTCGGCTTCATTCTCGTTGATGTTGTCGTTTAAGCTCAGGAGCTTCTTGAGCGCCGCTACGACACAATACAAATCAGCATACAGCTTACAAAAAAAAAAAAGGCCGTGAGAAAATGGGCATGCGACGTACAGATCTGGCGATCGCGCAGCGAGTGGCCCTTCGCTGCCATGGCGATGGTGATGGTGGGGGTAGCTTCACAGCTCTAGCTAGCTTGGAGGAGCTGGTATCTCTTAGGGATGCGAGTGGACAGGTCGCATAAAGCCAATGCCAAGACGAGCAGTAGCTATGGCAGGAGTTACGCTACAGCGTTAATCGATTGTACTGTAATCGGTTGTTGCGATAGAGCTGGAAGTTGACGAGATGCTTGCGCCTTGTGATGCTGTAGGTACGTACACGGCTCCAGCATCGGTGTCCTCAAAAGCCGTCGAGCCACATTTCCTGGATGCTTCCGCTGGCCAGTGAGGTGAAGTGCTCTGTGCTGGGGTGGGTACCTTACGGCAACCTGGACTAGACGATGTCATGGCTCGGCATTATTGAGCCTCCGGCTTCCGAAAGGCGGTGAGCGGGATGGGACTGGGATGCATCTGGATGGACCGCGACACGCGGGAGCGCATTGGAGGGGCTGGAATGGCCCTGGCTCGACCCAGATGACCTGTTTGACTCCAGCGGTATTCCAGTCAGGACTAAGGTACGGACAGGTACCAGGTGCTCTTTCCGCAGAGCGTGCTACGGCGATGTGGCATGTGATGCGTCACAAATTGTACAGACTCCAGAGCAATGCAAACCGTAGCCCAGATACCAATAAATACCACAGTAGAGTCAAGCTGGATCCCATATGAATAAGTGAACGCCGTGTTTGTATTGACTGTCCTTAATCCAGAGGTACCTACCTAGGTAGCCTGCCACAGGTTCGCAATGTGCCTGAATTGAGGCAAGTCTCAGCGGCCTGGGCCTGCCGCACCTGCCTCCGGCCCTATCCTGGGCTTTGTGTGAGCCACTGGCTCATTTTCTGCGCGCCGTAAGCGGGAAGGCACGAGAGGCCCTGCCCAGTCACAGCCAAGGCAAGTCATGCCCGTGGCCTGTGGCTCCTTCCCAGCTTGGACCCATCCATGAGATTCATGCCTCAGAATTACGGCCGCAAAGTGACTTGCTACCTACCTGCCTCCCTTTAGACAGGCCACAGCGGAACAAGAACCAACTTTTCCTCCCCAGCGACAACACATCCCGCTTCTCCTCCTTCACCATCAGAAAAAACCACCCCTTTCTACGGACAGAAGCGACAGGAAAACGCGTCAGAACCACATCAGCGACACTGACCGACCCGGATTCCTCGTCTCGCGATACTTTTGAACGCGAAAATAGGCATCTAGCTTGCCTGATTGATTGTCGTCTCCCAGATCCTCCGCGATCGTTCCATCTTGTCCATTCTTTCTGGTAGACAGTTCGCTCGCCCTACTGTCGGGCATTCATCAACATGTTGTAATCTGCGCGATCGCCATCCAAGTCATACCGCGAACCACGTTAAGGTCGCGAGGCCAGCTCTTCTCAGGATCGGGAACAAAAAGGCGGGATATTTGCGAGGGAGAGAGACAGAGAGGCATACACACGAACTGCAGGGTATGGTAAACCTTCCCCCCAAGCCAAACTTACGCTCCCCCCCAACTCCCAAACAACCACTTGCCCCTGAGATCACCATCCCCCCCCAACACGCACTACCTCTTCTCCAAGCACCGCCATCATGATCAGCGCACTTCCATCAATCGTCATCGCCATCCTTCGTACCTCTGGACACGCAGACATGGCAATGTTTGTATGAGTGAAAATCATGATAAACCCATGGCATTCCAACTCATCCCGCACCGAACTCTTTGCAGCGATGAATTTGCAAAGTCGGATCGCATCAAAGGGAGACAGACGCAGACACGGCGCGCGTGGAAATGTGGACAAGGACACGCGAGTAACCCTCCTGTTTAAAATGTTCTGCAAAGCAGAATACCTTGTTTCGCGGCGCGATGGAGGGCGGCTGGGATCGTGCAGAGGGGAACATTGAGAGAGGGCGAAGGCAAGGCAAGCAAAAACGGGCAACCCACGCGAAGCAGTTCTCCCGGAAAACTGTCGATGCTGCTGCAGACCGTCAATCTTCGCCTTCGCATCAATCAATCAACCCACTCACGTTCACAGCATGTGCTGCAGACTGGCCTGGGACTCCGACTTCACCGGTCAGTTGCTGTTGCGCGGCCTTGGTCGTGGACCGGGACCTAGGCTTGGGCTTGGTCTTGGTCTTCAGCTCAGCCTGCTGGGTTGGCTGCAGGGGGCGGGTCTCCTCCAGGGGACTCTCTGACTTGTTCAGCGCACTTCAATCTGGCCTTGACCTCCACCACCACCACCACAGCGACCGGTCGGCAGGATCAAGCCCACTGCAAACAAGGGACCACCCAACACTGAAGACCACCTCATCTCACCATTCATCGGTCGACGGGGAGACGAGGAGCCCTACCTCGCTGGATTGTCAATGATAACATCCAACACGGCTTCTTCAGTTTTTCTTCCAGCGGCTGAAAACTTCGAAGCCAGTCATCCAATTCGTCAAAGCACGCAAGGCCACTCGCGTTCTTCAATCCTCGCAGGAGGGGGAAGGATCACGTTGCTGGTGTCTCTAATGTGCAAAAAGTCGAACTTGGCATCCAATCGCAAGTGCCTCCTCTTGGTCAACTTCGCCAGCTGGGGACGTTCACTGCGTCTTTGGGCCGGAGCCAAGTGGTTCATCGACAGCTTTCAAGCCAAATCCAGCTCTTCACATATCACGCTCACCATACATCGCAGACCGTTGCACTCCGGTTCCTGATCGCTGACTGGAGTCACAGTTCATCCACACGACACACAGAAAGACACCACGATCGCCTTCGTCATTCCCACCCCATCAGAATTCAGTCCTGTTCGGCGCAGCACCACACCATCATCCCTGCTGGACCACCGCTTTCGGCTTAGCCGCGTTTTTTATCTTTCGCTGCCACCAAGGTAAGCTGCAAGTCTCCGGCCGGCAATTAGCCGTCGGGTCCCATTGTTTCCCACAATAGGTGCCTTAGCAGCCAATTTGACTGGGCGAGTACCTCCTTGCGAACTGCCTTCTCAAACATGGCTTAACTCTGCTCAAACATTCTATCCTCACCCCACCTTCCTCCCACATCCCTGTTTGACCCAATCAGGTGGCTTTTCATTGCCTCTTCGTCTGATAAAATCCGACGCTCGGCCACCCCAGCCTGCATGCCAGCGATCCGGCTACCGAAGGAACAAATGCTAATTGGCCGTAGCTGTGCAGTGTACTTCATCTCCGCCCAATGAACTCGTGAGGATTTGGCATTTCTTTCCATATCCATCACGTGCATATCCAGTCTGCCGGTCGACAAGATCAGGCTTTTCAAGCCCGACACGATGCAGAACTGGCAGGCCAACGGCCAGGCAGGATCTGCTCAGAGTCATAATAATAATATCTGGCCGGGCTCCTTTGGGTTCTCCAATGGATCAAATCAATTTGGTGGTGCTCAAGACTGGACCCAGCAGATCCATGACCAAAATGCCTTCTCCCATCTTACCCCCCAAGGCAACGGTGCTCAGAGCAATCCCTTTGGATCGTCGCCTCACCAAGCCCACGCTTCTGTAGCGAGTGACCATAATGGAATGTCCGCTTTGAATCAGGGCAACTTCCATAATGGCCACAACCACTTTGCCTTGGACCCTTCATATGCTGACCCAGGTCAAGATGATCCTCTCGCTGGTCTTCATGATTTCCCTCAAGACATGTATGGCCAGCAAGGAAAGACTGACTTCGGTGGAAACATGGACAACATGAACCACGACCACACGCCAGACTTTGCGAATCAGCAATTCCAGTACAATGGCCAGAACAGCCAATTGTTCAACGGCAGTGTGTCTCAATATAACGAGTCCCAGCTCATGCCTCAGCATGGCCACCAAAGCTCTGCGCAAATACAACAGCAACAATCACAACCACAGCCGCGATTTGACTCCATTCCCCAGTCTTATTCTCCCGCTCCCCAAGGCTATGGACAGTCACCCCGGCAGCATCAGGCTCAGCCTGATAGGGTCTACTCACAGTCACCACACTCCTTCCAAGCTCAACATGCGCACCAGCCAAACCAGCCATTCTCCAACCCGACTCCGCCTCCCTTCCAGGCTAATCAAGCACCTCCTTATCAACAACCCAAGCTTGTGCCTCAACAAACGCAATACGCCCAGCCCAATGTTGCCCCAACGTTCCAGCCTGTTGCGCCGAAGCAGAAGGTTGAACAGGCACGCGCGAGCCAGCACACGCCGCAGCCTGTATCCCAGCCGCCTCCACAGCCTGTCCAGCAGGCAAAGGCGGTTCCGGCCCCGGTTCGACCAATTCAACCTCATCCTCAGGCTCAGCAATTGCAACTGCAGCAGCAGCAGCAGCAGCCGCAGTTCCAGTATCAGCAACCGGCGTATCAACAGCCCACCCTACAGCAACAGCACCAGCCTCTTGCTGCGGCACCTATAATCCCACCCGGCACACCACCAGTTGATTCCGCCACGCCTCCCGACCAACTTCCCGCTAAGAAACGCAAACGTGTGACTAAGAAGGAGGAGCCGGAGCAAGCGGACTCTCCCAATGATTTGGCGAGAAAAGGTGACGATGGCGAGACTCTGGTTTTTCCTTCAAGCACGGACGAAGAGCTTGCTGCAGTGAACCAGTTCAAGAAGCGCAGTGCCGCGGCAAAGAAGAATTTCCCCGCAATCCCAGGAGCGCCATTTCTTGTATCATCTGGAACGGTAAAGTTGTCTACCAAGGGCTACGATAGACTCGCGCCTCTTGTTGCTCTACCGTCAAGTAGCGGGAAACGCATCATTCCAGAGCTGGCTTCAGAACTTCCATGTGAAATCCAGGGCAAGTTCGCAGACAGGTACCGGCCGTCCGGGATCATTCCCGCGAAGCCCGAGGACCGAGAATTTGAGGCTAGAGCGCTGCTCGACCAGTACAACCGTGAGATGAAGCAGCTGGGTAACCGCCGTCCGAAATACGCCGATTACCCTTTCACCTTCCAAGAGCAGCTCAAAGCTGATGAGGCTGTAAAGACCAAAGCTCAGAGAAAGGCTAAAAAAGAGGAGGAGGAAGAGCGGAAGAAACCAATCCGTCCTGAAACTCGCCCTGCAGACCCAGTAGAGGGCGCCGTTTGGGACATCTTGGGCATTGTCTACATTGATCCTACCGCCACGAGAACGAACGCGCTCATCGCCAGCGCCGTCCAGGCACTCGGAGAATTCTTGATCAAGATTAGAGGGGAGATGAACCGAGCAAAGCAGGAGGTTGATCAGGCCATCAAGGAGGGCCAGCCGGCATCTGTCGTTGCCGAGTGGACCCGAAAGACGGACCTGAAGAAGGAAATTTTCACCAGGGTTTGCGAAGCGGCGGCCAAACACGGCGACGAAGCGGTGTTGGAAAATTTGGGCGGTCACCAAAAGGGTATTTTGAGTTTGGTCAACATGTTGATTGGCTGCATCAAGGCCGCCGACTTCAATGGGCCCCTCCCCAAGGCACTTCTTCGCTTCATGTCCAACATCAGCATGTCTGAAAAAGTGTCGAAGGACGTGAAGTTCGAAAATGTTCGGAAGCGTCTTGCAGACAAAGGCGACGACGAGGTCAAGGAGCTTGTGCGAACGATTGCCTCGAGGATCAAGAAAGACACCGAGACAAGCAATGGCGTCGAGGTAAAGAAGACGTCATCGGCCCTTCCAGCCAGCAAAGCCACCAAGCCGGCAACGAAGGCCGTTGAAGGCTCCCCCGCCAAGAGGGCCCGCGACGATGACAGCGACACCCGAACTATCAAGAAGATGGCCGTGGAATCGTCGAACACTACCTTGGCCAACAAGACGGGTGCCAAGCCAGCGACGGCTGGGTCTCTCCAGTCAAAATTTGCTTCGAAGCCTCGTCCCGCGTCAACACTGCTTGCAGGCAAGATTCGACCTCCCAAGCCAATCACTAAGGAGCCGACAAAACCGGAAGCCCCAAAGCCCGAAGCCTCGTCCTCTGCTACACCAATGGATGTTGACAAGAAGCCGGCACCAGCTCCGCCAAAGCCCGAGCCAAAGGCAGCCGCCCCGAAACC
The DNA here is from genome assembly GCA_025328345.1 of Colletotrichum sp. SAR11_59. Taxonomy (NCBI): domain Eukaryota; kingdom Fungi; phylum Ascomycota; class Sordariomycetes; order Glomerellales; family Glomerellaceae; genus Colletotrichum; species Colletotrichum sp. SAR11_59. The sequence continues at coordinate 27,981 of JAKMXC010000162.1, forward strand.
AGCTGCAGCCTCTGGCTCCTCGCTTTCCAGCATTGCGTCTCTTCTTGATTCCATCAACACCCCCAAGGCAGAGAACCAGGCAACGCAAGCGAAAGATGCCAACAAGAGAGACACCCCCGAAACTCCCGAGGAAAAGGCAAAGCGACTCAGGAAGGAGGCTCGCCGCAAACTGCGGGTTACCTGGAAGCCCGAATCGGAGTTGGTACAAGTTCGTGTCTTCCACAAAGAGGCGGCGGAGGATGAAGACAATATGACGAAGGACGCAGCGGATGATCGCTCTGAGGGAATGATGCTCAAGCAGCGTGCCAACTTCAACGAAGACGAAGACGACGAGGATGAGCTGCCTTACCAGCCATATGTCCCGCCTATCCTGGCCGACGTATCCCGTATCGCCCAAGAGTACCGCGACAAGTCATTTGTCACCCGAGGTGGTAGTAAGACTTTCCACACCGATGAGCAGAAGACGATCGCGGATCGAGAGAACAGGGAACTCATGGTTATCTACACGGACGTTTCGGATATTCCTCCCACGCCTAAGTCGCCGCCCCCAGAGCCAGAAGTTCCCAATGTCGACGCCAAGACCGTGCAGCTTCCCCAGGGTGATGCGAAGTTCGACGAGATTCAGAAGCGATGGAAGGAGAGTCAGCAGTTTGGCTGGGAAGCTGCGGCATATTATGCTCGGAAGCGTCTTGAAGCTAAGGATGACCCCGCCACCAAGTTGAACTCCATTCTGGGCAACCTCAAACCTGTTGCACCTGCTGTCACTCCCGAACCGTACAACATGACTCCACCTGGAGAGCCCCCTGCTCAGCCGATCATTCCATCTGCAGCCGACATGCAGCCTATCCCTTCGATACCATTTGACGATAAGGTTCACGGCATTCTGATATCCGACAAGCTGAAGGACTGGAGGGACAACAACCCTTACAATGCGACAGCACCTCAGACGCAGCGACGCTACGATTACCCGGACCCAAGTATCCAGGCGGCCGCGAACAGCATCGAAGAGGTTGTCGAGAAGTTGCGAGGACTGCCCTATCCTGCAACCAACCCTCCTGACTGGCTCGCTCATGATCAAGAGAGAGTTAGGGAATGGTGGGCTGGATTCCAGAAAGATGCCGTGGCCAAGGCGAAGAGGGATACCGAAGAACGAATTCGGGCTGATGCAGAGGCGAAAGCAAGCGCACAGCAGACAGCGCCCCAGAACCAGGACAACCAGGACGCGTGGGCAGCCTACTACCAGCAACAGCAACAGTACGCCCAGTACATGGCTCTGATGCAATCCATGCCAGGTGGCCAGCCTCAGCAGTCCGCTCAACCCGCGCCAGCCCCAGCAGCGCCAATGCCGCAAGTAGGCGATGCTCAGCTCCAAGCACTTCTGTCTCAAATGAGCCAGCAGCCCGCCCAGGGCGCACCTCAGGCCGGTGCCTTCGGTCTCAACCCTCAGGACCAGGGTTACCAGCAGTTGATGATGCTCGCGCAGATGCAGCAGCAGCAACAACAGCCTCAGCAACAACAGCCACCCCCGGCCCCCGAGCCGCCCGCTGTCGATCACACCCCGGAGCCTTCGTATAACAAACCATCCTACGGACGGAAGTTGATCGATTACAGTGACCGGGACAGCCGGGACGAATCTGAGGAACACCGTGGGCGCGACCGGGATCGGAACCGCGATCGCGAGGGTGGCAGGGGCAAGCAGGCTAAGAACCGCAAAGGCAACGCTCCAGGCGGGGCCACGCTCCCTCCTCATCGACCGGTCAACCGCGCCCTCATCGGAACCAAGCCTTGCAGTTTCTGGCAACAGGGCAAGTGTGCCAGAGGCGACAAATGCACCTTCAGACACGACAACTAGTCCGCGCCGCCCACGCGGCTCATTGTACATATCCAACTTCATTTGGCTGGATTTAGGGAGATGGACCCCCTTTTCTTTTGTCTAAAAAACGCCCATTAATCGAGGCGGAGAAACGAACTCGGTTTATCATTCACGGAACATGGGAGAAAGGGGTGGCCGGGGACAGTTACGGCGACTTTTCTACTTTGATTTTCTCATATCGGCATAGCATCATGGGTCCGGTACAGCATTTGCATCGTCGGGGAATGACCGTAAATCAACGGAAATGAAGGGGAAACGGACGCATATAGGAAGGGGGACTTTGAATGCATTGAGATACGGTGCGATTTGCATCGCCTGCCAGATGGATGTTTGGCAACACTGTACACTAGCTAGTGATTGTCCACGAATGACAATACCCGCCATTGGCCACACCTTTTATACTCTGAGACGTCGTGACTATAACTCTGGAAAGATTCGAGTGACTTGGAGTGCCAAACTTGGAGGCATGCTGATAAGGGGATGTTCCCCAATTTGGATCCAGAGCCCACTCCGATATGCCTTCCAGACAGGGTGTCGAGCCAGTTTAATTTGCAGGCTTCGCGTGCTAGCATGATCACGGGCGCTGGATCGTCAAGGCAAGATTCGTTGATCCTGAATACGGTGCCGTGCATTCTGTTTTTGGCTGTTTGGCCTGTTGCGTATAAAAGAGACCCCAAGGTAGCAGTACGATTGGAACCTTTGACACACAAATCCAATCACCGTTGCATCTGTCTGGTTTCGACGTATAGATTCCACTGCTCTCCCGATCTCCTTCTCGGGCACCCTTGTTTGCAGCGACATGTCTCTTCGATGCCACATTAAGTACCTTCCGTCATCTCTGCCGCGGTGTTCTATTTTATCCGCAAGACTGGAGGCAATCCTCGGCAAAATTTACGAAAAAGGTGGCACGCAGCATATCATGATGTTCCCAAAGCCGCTGCAGTTGAGAGAATGGCGAAAACGACACAATGGAGGCCTATCTTCTGGTTGCGTTCTGCAAGGGCCTATTATTATGATTTCTCCTGAACTATATGTAGTTGCGAGTTGCGTCTGAGGCTGCGGCGGATGGATTCAATGATATAAACGAGGTCAGGTCGTCTTCTGTTCAACAGCGGCAAATCTGGGTTCTCATCTGTTCTTGTCTCTAATCTATGGAAACTCAAGTAGTCATTAGACTGCAGGTCATTAGGCCAGGAATGATCTTGAGCGGTCTTCGCCCAAGGTTGTTGGCCCCTGTCTGTCTCTGTCTGCTTGTCGAAACCATGAATTATTCTCTTGTTTGTTGATGGATATTTACCTACAAAGGCGGTTCCAGGAGTATGGTTGCTGAATTGCACCATATGACGAACTTGTCTGTGTAGAGTATTTCGAAGAAACTCAGGCTCTTCCCAGAGTATTGGCTGAAAGAAGTTAAGTTATTCAAAGTAGAATGATAGCACTGCTTTTATTCGTCTAGGGTGACTGTCACAAGGTTGCTTTTGGAAGGGATATATTGATCACTGAGAGGACTCATGATGCGTGTTGTGACTGAAGGGCAAATGGGTGCGAACGGGATTGTGACTTCTTGTTCCTTTCACTTGAATACGATTGCTACGGCACAGTGGCTTTAGTTGAGGAGCCGTGATCACCTTGCGGGACACCACGTTCTATGTGTACGGCAAGACATCTCTTCTATCGGTGTAGCTTTCGTGATGCAACGGACGAATACTTCTTCGATAATGGTCGGTACCACTACTCCCGGATGATGGTCCCGGGTCTCAGCCGCAACATAATTCAGCGATCGTACAGATGTTAATGCAGCAGTCGGTACCAAATAGCATGGTGCAAGAAGCTAAGATGGATCAAAACAAGCTGGTTTGCGCTGCGTACTCCTGTTGGAAGACCGGCGGGTGGGCTTACATATTGCAATGCGAGCGACAAGCTCCATGCCTCGGAAAAGGAGTTGAAGGTGCTCGTGTGGTGGCAGATACTTGAAGCTTAGCTTAGGAGAAAGGTTCTGAGGGAGTTGAAGACCCGTGATGGTACTATTTGACCATGAACTCGGTGGGGTTTACTTGCAACTTCTCTGACAGCCCAATCTCTTCTTATGCGGCCGACTCATTCACATGGCGGCAAATTCATGTCCCATGACGTTGAGCCGTTAATTGATGCTCCGTTGCCGAGGAACTGCGGCCCAGGTTGCCTTTCAGCTGGGCTCGTCATTGATACAGGCTCCTAGCACATACCTCTCTCCGTTTATTCATTTGAATCAGTCCCAGTCGGTTTTGCGCATTTCTGTGTACCCATGCTCAGCCTTTTGCATCATAAAGAGGCCCCCCACGAGCCAACACTCCTCTCTCGAGTAAGAGCTTGTAATCTTGGAAGGCATTCAAGATTTTTAGAACGAGACGGGTGCGGCAAGCAGGAGCGAAAACAATAAATTACCAATCGACGGCTGGCAGTGTGAATCATGCAAACAGGCATTCGGTGAAGTTGAGATACGATCACAGCCAAGTCTGTATGAATCAGGGAGAAGGGGAATTCAAGTATCGATTCTGGCGATTAAGTATGGGTAATCAGAATTTCATTATGCTTTCATTTCCATCCAATTAATTGATGCCCTTTCGAGCCTGGGCGTCCGTGAATCCCATCGACTGACTTCAGCCCACCAACCTCTCAAGAAGCATAAGTGTGGAAGACCTTTGAAATAACCTTCCACTCCCCGTCGAACTTCAACAATGAGTGAAAGTCCGTGTAGCTATTTCCCGCCGCATCCTTCTCCATGTCCACCCTCACCACAGCTGTCGTCGGTGTAATCGCCAGAATGTCGCACCGCGCCTTCATCTGAGGAGCCGCCCCGGCGCTGCTGATGAAGTCGTAGAGGTTCTGGATGGGGCCGCCGAGAAGCGCGCCATCGGCCATGTGGCCGTACATTGTGGCGTCTTTGTGGAAGCCCTGGGCGAGGAGGGTGCTGTCGCCCTTAGCGCAGCCGCCAATATAGAAGTCTTGGACGACCTTGACGACGGCATCGTATTCGCTTGTGGGGATCGTCTTGACGTTTGACATTTTGGTAGATATTGTTCGGTTTGACTGACAGGTAGTTGCCGGTCTGTTTTGAGAAGGTGATAGTTAAATTATGGTTTTCTGGATGGTTTGAGATTTATCGTCTGAGAAGCAGGTCTTCGTAACCTTTCATCATATATATACCATCCTTCGGGACGTGGGGGAGAAACAATCTCACCTAAGCCGTTGCCCTATTCCAATCAACAGTCTCAACCAAGTTACACAGTCTTGTCATCTCTCTCCTCTTTGGCAGAAACAGCAGCTTACGTGGACCAGCCAAGAAACAAAATGGCACATCGTCACCAGGTTAAACTTCCCCTCCTCACTGATCTCACACGAAGCGACTGAGGCAATCGTGCTTGGCAGTTGCAAATGGCGCTCCGTGCGTGCTGATCACCCTTGATTTGTAGCATGTTTGTGGGCCGTTAGGGGCACATTTAGCACAGTTTGGAGGGTCACAGTGCTGAAACGGAGCTCACGGCGTCCATGTGGGTCTTACGGAGACGCGGACTCGGGAGCCACGGGGCATGACCGCAACACTCGGAGCTGACACCGGCTCCCGGAACATTACGGTTGACCGGCTCGGCGGTCTGTCAGCACTACCTCATGCGGCTTGAATGTCTGGAACTTTTCGAGAACTTTGCGAATTCAGTGGCGACCCGCAGACACGTGAACCCCCAGCCCGCTGGACGTCGTTGTCTTCCATTGGCACAGTAACTTCAGCCGTTGAAGGTCGTGATGCTCATTCCTCGATCATACTCAGCGATTTAAATGCATAAACACCACTTGATGTTCTTGAAGGCGGCCCGGATGTTGATCCGCCTTATTCTCATCTTCTGTAAGAAGGTGCCTGCCACCTCATTACACTCGCCGTACGCTAGATCTTCCTGCTAAGCTCGAACTGGAAGGAAGTGCACAAGCTGCCAACAACCATCCATCGGCCCTCTTCAAATGCTACCTCACGCAGCGCCGTGCGGTGTGCAAGCGGGCTAGCAACAATTCAGGCTTCGATACACCGCCACATCTGATGTACCAAGTACATGATGAGGCGGTTGCCAATAACCCAGAAGGCTGAAGACCATTAGCAGGGAGAGTGTGGTCTAGACATATGCTTTCTGGGGTAACACAAACGCAGGCAACACTGATGTGCGTGAACTGCGCCCAATGAAGACCACAGCAAGAAGGTTGCAGCGCCAAAAGACTGCTACATTTATTAATGACAGGCTTGGCATTGAACACTAAAAGGGACAGCCCGGGCAGACTATTCCCTATCCATCGCGGCCGTTGGCAGGGCTGAAAAAGAGCATTTATTATGTTGGGCGCCACCCGTGCCGTCCCCCTTCTTCAGCGGGGTAGCATTTTCCCTGCCATGGCCCATGGCGGCTACCAACTTCCCACCAGGAGACCCGCCAGAACCCCAAGCGCGCAACTCGCGACTCTCGATACATCAGTCGATGTGAATTCATCGTTAATGCGCGATGGCGCCTCAGGCTCGTCACATGTGTGATCCGGAAACCAAGACTTGCTCCTCAGGGATGGATTCAGATGCTGACTCGGCGGGTGCCGCCTCTGCAATTGATCCTGGGAGGCCTTTGGTGCTTGTGACGAGGAATGATGTTGTGCATCCGCAGTCGCAAGAAGATTGGGAGGAGAAGAAGGAAGGGATTCGGCACCTGTATCTCGAGAGGAATCTTCCGTTGAAGGAGATCAGGCGAATCATGTATGAAGAGCATTTCTTCTCTGCTACGTAAGCACCAGTCCCAATGCGAATTGAAGGCTGATCCAGTTCGCTGATAACCCTGGGCTATCCTCAGAGAGAGAATGTTCAAGAGACAGTTCCTCAAATGGAATTTTAGGAAGTACAACACACAGGGGCTCCGGAATGACCAATATGAAGGCCAATCCGTAGAAATGCCTCCCGGGAAGACTTGCAAGAGGCCCTCCCGAAGAGGCGTCAGCAGCAGAACCCCGACACAACACCTTTTGAGGACCGGCCGCCCTCCTCTAGCCCTTGTAAAGACCATGGCGCACGCGAACCTGATTGACCGGCGTACGCAAGAGCTATTCGTCAACCTCAATGACCTGATCCAGGGCGGCTCCAGAAACCATGCCGGGTGGGACCTCCATCTGCGGTTCGACTTCCTGCCCTCCCCGGCCATCCACCTCCTGGACATGTTCGAGCTCTTCAACCGGCTGCCTGCCACTCTAAGCCGCCAGCGCGGGGCGGTACTGCGGCGCGCCTTCCTGATCCTGGAGGACGTGATCACGCACGACCCCGTCGAGATGTTCCGCACCGTCGTCCTGGACGCGCCCCACCTCATCCCCAGCTTCGACATCCTGTCCCCTTACCTCGTGCACTTCTACCGGCTGCTCTGCGTCAACAAGAGAGAGGGCGAGCCCATCACGCGGCTGGTCAGGCTGATGCAGCAGATCATGGCGGGCGCCTCGGAGAAGGAGCTCTTCTGGGGCATCGGGCGGATGCACGACCACTGCCTCAATTACTACGGGCACGTCCTCGGGCGGAAGAGCGAGCTCGACCAGCGGGATGGCGTGGAAGTGCGATGCGGCGAGCAAGGCCCCGCGCACCGGCATACGATCGAGTGCTACAACGTGGTGCTGACGGACGCCATCACGCAATTCGGGCCGGCGGCGGACGAGGTCATCACCGTGGAGCACAACCAGGTCGTGGCCACGGCGTTCCTCGACGCTGAGTGGGACGGCTTCCGGGAGCTGTGCGGCAGGCACCTAGACAGGCTACATGCTGCGGAAGAGGGGCCGATGGACCAGTGGAAGAGTAAATCGCTGGAGCGTTATGCCTGGGTTAAGCACATCGCATCCAAGCTGGCGGTCAAGCTCGGGGATGCAGAGGCCGGGGTGGAGTGCTTAAAGGAGGCCATCCGGGCCGCCGAGTACCTGGAGGCCCAGGATAATGCGTGGAGGGAGAGTGCTTCGTGTCATGTTCTGCGGTACCGGACCGAGCTGGAAGATGTGCTGCGTAGGATCGATAGGCTGGAAGAGGCGAGGGATGTACAGGCTAGTATCACTTCCTCAAAATATTTGCGCGACTTGGTGCGGAGGGATATGGCTGAAAATGAGGCATATAGATAATAAGATCGGACAAGATCTCGGAAAGTAAGGCTACTGCGGCCACCAGAAAAGATGAGATACGTGAGTAAGAAGGGTGACGATGGTGGCAACGAGAACACCGCTGAGAAGCTCCCTGGGTATCTATATGTATCTGCCTGGAAAAGAAAGTCCATTAGTGGTTCGGGTCGGACTTTTTCCAACGTGGGTGGATTCGGAGGAGCATCTGCGCCACTCGGCAGCATGGTGTTTATGCAAGGGCTTTTTAGCTTCTCGGGAGCAGGCATCTGGCATAACAAACGAGACCCCACGTTTCTTTAAAGGACCTTGCATATGCAGATAGGAGATTGTCGAGCATGCGAAGTTGGATATCATGTGGCTTCCGCATTCTATCAACCAGGGACGAGAGACATTCGTAAGGTGTCGGAAGTTTCAGCATCTACAGGAAGGCTTGGCATGGATGCTTTTCTTATACATAAGTATATCGGGTTTCAACTTGCGGAGCAGGCGAACCGCGCCTCTGTATATCTATACACGTGCAATACTTACATAATGACAGAAAGCCCAATGTAAAGAGTGATTTGAGGATCAAGTTCGTGCTTTAACAGCCGAGAAACGCTTGTCTCCAAGCCAGCTTTTGGGGCTGTCCAACCAATCCAGGATATTGTCCCGTCGATTGCTTTCGTTTTCCGTAGAAAGGCTACAGAAGCTTGGAGATTATATAGGAGCCACTTAAAAGAGTACTACACGCATAACCTACGTATGATCAAACAGGGAAACAATGCAAGAAACAGATCATGGTCTCGCCCACATCAGGAGAGATGCCGTAACGAACCGCCTTATTAGAACTGATATCAGACCCAAGATAGTATTCTGCTTGAATATGGCAGAATGCTTACGCATCACGAGAGTTGCAGGGAGTGGAGAAAGCTGGCCTGATCTCCGACTGCGAACTCCTGCCGCGACCTCATGGCAGAAACGACGAAGAGCCATGCCACTGAATACTTCGAATACACAAGGAAAATTGTTAAGAAATGACGCTGCGCAAAGATTGACAGAGATTGACTAATATGACTGACTTGGACGGATTCGAGAGAATCCACCTGCCGACAACTAACAAGGTAATTTCGGATTTCAAGGCCAAGAAAACGACATTGTTGCTTGGACAACCGGTGAGTTGCACTGGGCTTGGTCAATATATAGGAACCAGGGATGAAAGGATGCGATGCTGGGTTCGGTGGCTCTTCTCACGCAGATCCTCAGGTTCAGGTAGGTTGGCGTTGTTTAAAAAATCCTGTAATCCAAGTTCCGACTTCTCTGCAATCCATTTTGACTCTGTAGGATCTTCTAAAGAGTTTGGGCGCATCGCCTTGACTTCGATCCCGGGAGATCATGGAAGACTTGCAAAGGATGAGTTGAGTCGTTCCGCATAGTATGAAGATGTAAGTGCTTTAAATACACAATCAGGAATGGGTAGAAGTGACGTTGTTTGGAAACTGATGGAGGCAGACCAGCCAGGCTGCTTACCCTGAAAAATGTCTCAAAATGATTGCGATAGCTGACATTAACACTGTTAGCCCCAGCCAAAACTAGAAGACCGCCTTCACATTGCTTGTGTGGATGAACTGAGTTATGCGGATCCGTTCAATATATAGGGGCATTAGCAGGAGTCTCGCAGGCCGTCATGGCTCACGGTGAACGTTTTACCTGTTATTCGTCAACTGTACATATAAGAAGTCAATATTACGCTGGCCAAAATAAATACTGCCAAGAAACATGGCTCTCGGTCGAACTCTTTCCAGATGATGATGGCATATGGTGCTGTATGTACAAGAAGTATTGCCTAAACAAAGTCAATTACGCTGTCCTCAACAACCTCCGAGAAATTAGCTCGATGTTTCTCTTTCAATGCTGCTTCCTCCGCACTATCGTCATCCAATGCAAACCACTCACGAGGCATAAGTCCCCGCTGCGGTGAGAGCCAACGAACAGTCGATAGAAAGCAATCCCCCACTAACTGGAAAGTTGGAACACAAGCGTCCTTGCATAGTACCTCATCAACGCCCCCTGGGACTAAACGCACGAGATACGTCCGCGACCACAGGTTCGACAGCGAAAGGGGGCGCATGCGGTTGGAATCTGATTGAGCTGAATGAAACGGGATTGCCATGATCCTGTCATCCAAATCAAGCAAGTTTGACCCAATCCCCAGGATATCCATGGGAGATGCGTTAGGAGGCGTGTTTTCCACGTCGCATGCGAAAACGCAACGGCCCCGCATAGTCAACGCAATAACGCGTACAAGCAGTTCCCATTTTTCATGCCAATCTTCATACCACATTCCACTCCATTCTTTATACAATTCTTTATCGGAGGCAAAGTCGATATCGGACAGTATGAGTACCTTGATCAGGAATGCTACTTCGGGCGCCACAAGTTGAGAAGTGTCTCGCCCAGTGTGGAGGGAGTCGCTGCCGTGATACAGCAGGTCGATGTCTCCACTCATGTGTTGATGCATATTGCACCAGGATGCCGCATAAGAAGGCATATCTCGCGAATTCAGAGAATCACGGAGTGTCTCTGCAAAGTCGCAGAGGCGGCCTGTCGACATTGGACCGTTTTCATCCCCATCTATTAACATGCTCCCGGCAATAAGAACGTAAGAGAATCGCTCGGCCAGCTGGTCTCTGACCGACTCAGGAGACTCTTTGATAGCTGAAGACGATGCATCGTATTTTGCTTGTAGGTGGACGATCTCCCAGAGCTCGTGGAACATCTTTTTTATGCATGTGGCGACATCGTGCCAAGACTCGGTCGATGAGGGAAATGTTTCGCTTCGCCATGTCACTCTGAAGGGGGCAACGCTTTGGCCGTCGTCTTTCCTGGCATCTATAGAGTTCTGAGTGATGCGGGTCAGAGGCAATTGCATGCGGAAACCAGGTTGCTTGGTGTGGTGAGATTGTGCGGGCGACAGGGTGATGCTGAACGTAGGCTGATCAGGATGGTTACCAGTCCACTCTCCGATGTACTGACCTCCAAGGCGACGATTAGGGTATCGTACATCCTTCCCACACGTCCAGAATCTCGGCCGCCGAATCTGAATTCTCCAATCAGGAACCCAAGAAGGCATCATATCCCGCTCTTCTTGGAGAACAGGGCGGAGAGACTCGAGGCGAGCCGACGCCTGTCCAAGCACCCACGGTAGTTTTCCTGCTTCCCCGATGCTACGACCAAACATAGTATAGATGTCTCCGACGCTCGCTCCCTCCTCGTAAATGACCATTATCTGTGGCCGACGGACTCGGTGAAGCAGGGCGCCATTATGGGCTGTACCGTCGAAGGCTTTGCGAAAAGTTGCCAGGTCCACTTCTCGAATGTCTACATCCTCGGCCAGGGATGCGAGGGTAAACACTCTATCTCTCGGGTCCGCACAGTCATACTGATCGAAAGATTGCATGAGTTTGCAGATGCTACACTCTTCTGTATAGTAAGGCGATTTGTTCCCACCATGGAGAACAGTCCGTATCCAGTACATCTGCCGGACAGACGCGGCGCGAATTGCGACGGTGGACGAAACTTCGTCGCCTTTGTTGTAAAATATGTTGTAAGCCAGATCGCAAACGCTTTCAAAGTTCCGCTCGTCGTTTACAGAGAACATATTGGTGGTTTTATTGAGCACAGCCTCCTGAATGACCCAACGCCGGCGGAACCAAGGGTGATCTAGGAGGGTGTAGTCTTCCGGTTCCGGGGATAATTTGCGTACCGGATCTCTATCGCCCCCTAGAGCTATCTCTCCTAGCCAGATCAGCACCCCGGTGGCGTCTCAATAAATAGAAGACATCAACGGAATGTGGTGCGCTTTCTCATTGGGGTTGTCCTGGTCTATACAGACAGCGTCTGCCCAGAGACGCCGAGTCTTAGCAGAGCTGGAGGAGTCTCTGAAGCGTCGAAGGGCCCCATCAAGATTCGGGGTTATGGGTACTCGGCTGAGGGTGGGTTGGCAGTTGGTCAAGGCCGGATTGTCCACGACCTCGTCAACAACGATGAGATCGTAAGTGAATTCAGGACGTCCCCAGGTGTAAGAGATAGCCTCGTATGTCGCTTTGGCCTGTGCCTGTTCGACAACGTGAATCCGGCAATGGAGATCATCTGAATGGTCAGCTGCCGGGAGGAGTTCAAGAATTCTTGTGTGTGACCCAGATGGCAATCGGGAATGGCAATATCGAGGCAGGTCTCTGCCTGGCATATCCCGTGGTGAGGCCATGAGGCAGAGATCGCCTATGACTGCAGGCTTTTGCGGAAGGAAACGAGTGCTATATAGTATCTGTGCGTTTGAAGATTTGGTGTTGAAGATAATGGGACGAGTTGGTGCGGCGTTTGGCGACTTTTGGAGCAACATGCAATGTCATCCAGTAGCATGCCATAGCATCATTTTGATATCCACCAACACAACCCAACAAGTGCTTGGCATGTCAGCATTATGCAGACTTGATTGATTGTAGCCAATGACGGTTACTACAGCTATATGAGATAGCATCCAATCACAGCACTAAGATTCGACACTCAGCCTGCGTATCTCACAGTATGTTTTCATCAGAACATACATCAAGAACCTGATGCATGATCTGTTACATGGGCATGGCATCAAGTTTACAGTCACAGACTTTTACGCACTAGCGCTAGTGATAAGTAACTTCTCTTCACTTGATGCCGCTGTCTCTTTCATTACTCTATTCTTACCTATGCATCAGGCTACAATGGTGTACAGATGAAGCTCCTCTCACAATGCGCCCTTCTTCCCAACAAGACATCCATCCTCATGGCTTGCCGTCCACTTTCGCCGAACTAACATCCGGATAGACATCAAACCTCCTCTGCGTGTTAACAGGGATGTTCCTCCTCGCCTCCTCAATCTTCGTGCCGTCCAGCTCCCACGCAACAGTCGTCTCCCCCTCCTCGGCCTCAGTCAACACGTTCGCCATCGGGTCGATGATGAGACTGTGCCCCCACGCGTGGTACGTCGCGTCCATGTCGCGCGCGGGGCTGCACATGGCCACATAAATCTGGTTGTCCACCGCGCGCCCCTGGCCCAGCAGGCGCCAGTGCATCGGGCCCGTCGTCAGGTTGAACGCGCCCGGGTACACGAGCGCGAAGCACCCCTTGCGCGCCGCGATCATGGCCAGCTCCGGGAAGCGGATGTCGTAGCAGATGGCGACGGAGATCTTGCCGTACTCGGGCAGGTCGACGACCGTCACGTTGTCGCCGGGGCTGAGCACCTCGGACTCGCGGAAGGTGATCTTGCCCGGGATGTCGATGTCGAAGAGGTGCACCTTGCGGTGGCTCGCGAGCAGCTCGCCCTTGGGCGAGAAGATGAGGCTCGTGTTGTAGAACTTGCCCGTCTTGGTGTCGAGCTCCGGGATCGAGCCGCCAATGAGGTAGGCGCCGCTCTCGGAGGCGATGGCCGCGAGGGCGTGGAAGCTCGGGGACTGCTCCTTGGTCGGCGGCGAGGGCAGCAGCGTCTCGGCGTACTTGGGGAAGTAGTCGCAGCCGTAGGGCGAGTTGAAGCACTCGGGCAGCACGACGATTTTGGCGCCGGCATTGGCGGCCTCAAGGACCTTGGACCGCGCGTTGGCGAGGTTGGCCGTCTTGTCGGCGCCGGAGGCGAGCTGGATGCAGGCGAGCTTGACGGGCTGCTTGAGCACCGGGGATGCGGAGGTGGCCATGGCGCGGAACGGGACGAGGCGCTGGGAGGACGGTTTGAAGGCAGACGATGTGAGGTGGTGGAGGGTCCGGAGGGCGAGGCGCATTGTTGTTTAAAGAGAGTGTGTGTATGGCCCGGTTGACGTTGGGAGGGGACGGAGTGATGGTGGGGGGCGGTTGGAGGCGACGATATTGCGGGGCGATAACGGCGGGGTAGCTTCGGTGCGGTACGGCATCGGAGCTCATCCCTGCTGCCGGGCCGTTGGAGGACTGTGCAAGCACTGTCGCTGGCTTGTAATCCGATGGGCGCCACTACAGTGCGGATTGGTCGGACAATTGTCCGAAGCGTCGGGAAATGATGTAATCGGGGCGGCTCCGATGAATCGGCCTTTTCCAGTCCCGGCCGACGCTGCAGAGTATTCCTGCGGCGGGATGCGACATAGGGCGCAGACTACATGTCCAAGTCCGAATCAACAGAGATGATGACTGCATACGTTGTTGGTATTGAACCATCATTGCCCCTGTCCATTTCCACGTTGCCGGCATGGCTCAGCCCAGATTCCACTCGCCATCACGCGCCTTCCTACCCATTGTGCCATTTTACAAATCATCACTTCAATGATGCCGCTCACCACCAGATACTTCTCGAAATGGATTGCTTGATGAATGGGACCGTCAAAGCGTTTGCAATGGGGGGTCACGCGACAGCCACCACCAGGTTTTTATTCCCATAACTCATCTCGCTATATTTCTCCTCGTCTGGTCATGAGCGTTGGGATGTGACACCTTCATCGTCCCCCACAACGCACAACGACACACAGCCACCTTCATGCGACGATTCACCTGACGGCAGGAAGCCGAACATGTCCAGCACATCCCCATCTGGGCAACTGGCCAGTGACCACCTTCGGCACACCGTGCCGACGAATTATCTGTCCCCCACAGCCGCCTCTCACGGCAACTCATCATGTTCGTCCGTTGGAAGCCCCATGAAACGGGTCTTGTAAGCTTATATACTAGGATAGACGGTACCCGAAACTATGACAGCTTCCCTTGCACAGATACCTCCGTCAACGTCGGGGACCGACCGCCAGGGCAGCTCCGCCTTCGCGGGTACCTGATTGAAGACGCGGCTGGTCCCATCTGACCGGATCGCGGGAAAATTTAAGATCTGAAGGTTAGCCAGAAGGGGTGGTGTCAATGCAAAGCCACAATGCATGAGACACGCCATGGCACACTCTGCGAAAGAGACTCTCTTGTAGTCCGGACATCTGGTGTGTAAATGCTTTTTTAAAATGTTTTGTCCAATTTTCCTTTCGAGTTTAGATGCCTGCCTGCCTCGCAGTCGTGCCATTTCCACCCTTGGCACTACAGTCCACACACATCTCTTCTTTTCTTGTTCCAAACATGAGGACAAAGCTTGAAACAGGGCATTAGGTATCAATCCATCGCACGCAAAACAGAATCAGCTCGGCCTCTCCCATGCTTTCGTTTCGTCTCATGTGAACCACCCTTCGCAACCTGCTCCGTCTTTCCCCCATGCCAGACCCGCCATTGAACCTCGAAGCAGGGGCCACGGCCTACCCACTGCTCTCTGCTGGCCTTGGTTGCGCGCTGTCAGGCTGTCGCATACTGGCAATAATATGCAAAAACAAAGCTGCATGATTACCTGCCGCGTTTTGCAAGACTCCGTTCGGTAAATAACGCCTGCATATGGACAATAGATAACCAGAAAATAGACACAAAGGAAGCGGAAGTAATATACATCCAATTCGGTGCTCTCCGAGTCTGACTCAAACTCGCTCAGAGCTTGCGACGCTGTGGCTGGGCTGAACGCTCGCAGTGGATCGGGTGACGACGCCGAATGTTCTGAATGGATGGCGCCGCAAGGGGCGGGTTATGGACCTTGGAGGCCGCGGGTATCGATTAGGGTCGGCATGTTTGGTAGATGCCATTTAGGAGTGTGTTGATATAGACGGAAGCCAACGAGTGGCGCAAAATTATCGCAGATCCGGCCTTATAGTATCAGCTGCTTGAGGTTGCGCTGTATGATCATGTCCTGCACTGAGCCCATGGTAATCTTGAGCAAATTTGTGTCGGTCGCGTTCGTGAAATGGCCGTAGATCTCCTTCTCGGTGTTTCGGTTCAGGGCACGGAACTTGTCCAAAAAGTACTTGCTGGCAGCCTTCCAATCGTCGGCGGGTCCGTGGTAGTCGGTGAAGCCGTGTGATGTGATGGGGTTGGTGGGCAGCTTCTCCTTGAAGAGATCCATCTTGTTGAGGAACAGAATCAGGGCAGACTTGGTGAACCAGTGCGAGTTGGCAATTGACTCCCACAACATGAGCGCCTCGTTCATTTGGTTCTAGCAGTGCAAGTTAGCAACGATAATTCACAACCACATCGGGGCACACCTACGCCGTCCTTGTCTTCGACCAAGCACTGGTCATATCCAGAAATGGCGACGAGGAAGAGCAGACAGTTGACGTTTTCAAAGCAGTGGATCCACTTCTTTCGTTCTGAGCGCTGGCCGCCAACATCGAACATGCGGTAGGTCAGCTGGCCCAAGTCGAAAACCGTTTCCGTGATACCCGTAGTCCTCAATCTCGAGCGCAGCAAGTCCTGGTCCGTCGGTACGTAGGCATCGCTCCAGATACGGTCCAAATCGTCACAGAAGCTTCGACAGGGTCAGCAGCAGGTCCCAAGGTTGTTGCATACCGCAAAGGTGACTTACTATGCCAAGTTGTCGTGAAGGGCGAACTCGTTGCCCTTTGCGATGGCTTGCTTGACGCCGCCGTCAGTCCAGAGCTCCTTGATGGGCTGCAGGTAATCGCGCGGGAGGGGATCTGAAGCGTTGATCTCGTGTTCCACCAGGATGTGCGCCATGTGTTTCTGTCAGAGACATTGCGTGTTAGTCTAGTCGTTCTTCTTTCACATGCGACAGCGCGGCATTTTGGATGCGACAGCGCGCAATTGGCGTATTCGGGTTATGCTTGCCTCGTTTTCTGGGTTGCTGAACTCGATGTGCATCTCGGCCATGGCGTCTTGGATCAGGCGGAAGGATTGTACAATGTTGTTGAAAACAACAGGCTTCCACTCGAGCTTCTCGTTTTTGCTGAAACCTTGGGCGTAGATCAATTTCATCTGCTTAAGCACGGTCGACTTTCCAGATTCTCCGGCACCTGGAAATCGCAAAGGGGTTAGTGGATTGCAGACACGACAATGTTGGCTGTTGTTGCGACAGCGTACCCAGCAACAGAAGCTTCACTTCTTTCGACATTTTCTTTTCATCCTGGCGGATCAAGCGGTCCAGGTCGCGCGAGCGGGCAGCGCCGCCATCATCCTTCGATCGGCCCCCGAAACACATGTTGTACCAATTCGACTCAATTTTGGCGGTGATTAGAGAATAGGAGGGGGAGAAGTGACGCGAACGGGAGGTAGAAGGAATGCCGGCCCTCTAAGTGCAAAAGAAAAGGTCGATCAATTCGCAGGCCGGGTGTGGCGGGCCTCAGGGATTGTGAGGTGATTCTCGATGGCGAAGGCGAAAGCGACGGAGGAGAAAAAGACTGCAGGCGGGCGGGCAGTCTAAGAAGGACGGTTGGGGGGTTGTTCGCGTCGGAGAAGAGAAGTCTTTTTTGTTGTCCGAGGGCGTTGGATGTCAGGCAGATCAGACGAGGAGAAGCAAAGCCAAGAGAAAGCAAAGCAGAGCAGAGCAGGCCAGGGACAGGGCGCACTCGAGAAGCAAAGGATTGAAGCCGACTCGACTTGCAAGAAGAGGCTGTGTGTGTTGTCAGGTGTGTAGGTGTGTGGTGGTGCTGCGGAAGCGGTCAGTCACCTGGATGAGGTTGAATCCAAGGTGGTTTGACTGGCGTAGAGTAAGGAACGTCGAGGGTTGAGGAAATGGGCGGGCGAAGAAGCTTTTGTCGGTTTTAGGAGTGCCACGGCCAGTTTAGTAAAATGCGCTAAAAACCTTGGGGGCGTTCGTAGTGGACGCCCTGTGGGCTGCGGGTTGGCTAATGTTAATCCTGCAGCAGAAGAGCCCAGCAGCTCGACTTGCTTCTGTTTCTGTTCTATGTGCTGCCCGGGGGCGAGGCCAATGGCGTGTCAGGGGAAAGACTAAAAGTGCTAGCGTGGGCGAGTGAGAGAAAGGAAGACGGGCAAAGTAGCGATGAGGCGAGGAGGACTGGAGCCAGGTAATGGCAAGGCAAGGTAAGGTGGGTAAGGTTGGTTTGGCAAGAAGGACAGACGGAAAGGACGAGATGAGACGGGATGTCCAGCTCGAATTGGCAGAACGGGGAAGTTTGAGAGAGAGAGGTAGAGAGGTAGAGGTAGAGGAGGAGGAAGTGTGAGAGAGAGGACCGGGAGATGATGGGAGAAGAGATGTGAGGACGCACGAAGCAAGCACTGGACAGGACAGGACAGGACAGGACAGGATAGGATAGGATAGGATAGGATAGGTAGGCACGAGGGAAGATGCACCTCGGCGGATACCTTACGATACGTACTGGGCCTTCAGATTG
This sequence comes from Colletotrichum sp. SAR11_59, assembly GCA_025328345.1. Lineage (NCBI taxonomy): Eukaryota > Fungi > Ascomycota > Sordariomycetes > Glomerellales > Glomerellaceae > Colletotrichum > Colletotrichum sp. SAR11_59. The sequence goes on from JAKMXC010000162.1 coordinate 46,197, forward strand.
GATAAGGTGTCTGCGAAATAAAATAAAAAAATACATGGAGAAAAAGAGAGTAAGGATTATGGTACACGGTTCATGGTCATGGTGGTCCATCCATCATTAATCAGTGCAGCTCAGTCCACGCCCAGTCCAGCCCATGAAGACTGGGGCAGACGGGAGTCGGGAGAGAGAGAGAGACACACAGCACAGAGAGCAATGGAAGCAAACAAGGACCTGCTGCTGCTCTGTGTCCAGGTGCCCCAGCACAGGTCGGGGAGGTTATGGAAGGTAGCTGTTGCTGGTCAGGCTGTACCCTTCAGCTTGACTCCTGGCTGCAGGGTACAGACATGTCGCGTTCAAGGGACTTTGTTTCCATACTTCATAGCAGATTCCATGGCCATCCCGGGTTCCAAGTTATCAACGGCAGAAACAACACAAGAGGCACAATTTCGCCGCTGCAAAACACGGACATTTCAATCCATCGAACGCGACCACGGCGGAGACGCTGGACGGGCATTGGGGACGCTGAGTGGAAGCCCACCGCAGTGGACATTGGAAAGGCCCAACAGGTGGACACTGGCGGATGGCACCTCGCCTTTCTCCCACCAGGTCCACCTGCCTGCACCTTCAGAGGCTTCGATGGAACACTGCGCTGCTGTGTGCGGGCGGGCGAACAGGAACTTGAGGAACCTCTGGACCGGGGAGCCGGTGGTACCTTGGGTGCGGTACGTGCCCAGGGTCGTCGACCTGCCCGCTGCCCCAGAGCTCGCGGACGGCACGGCAGTGGGGCGGCCCCTGGCGTACCTGCCCTGCACCCGCTGCCTGATTCGTTGTGCGACCCTTGCCTGCGCATGCCGCAGAAATGCGCTGGGAAGGACTTGGCAGCTACTTGCATCCGTGTACTCCAAAGTTTTTCTGCGACTTCCTTGCACTTGCATTAGCAAGCAAGCCACCTCCAGTTCCCCGTCATCCTCACCACCACTACCAGTGACCACCACCACCACCACCACCACCGGCCGCCTACCGTCTATCGCAGCACCACACCCTCCCAGCGGGACCGCCTTGTTGATGTTTGCTCCCTCATGCTCCTGCTGCGCTATTCTCTCTTGAGAGAACAATGGCTTTCCTCTTTTGACTGAGACAGCACGCGGAGGGGTCACCAGATATGCTTCTCTCTCATCTCGACAGATCTTCATGGAAGCCGCCAGCCGAGTCGACTCGTCATTTTGTTTCAACAGCTCTACCGACATATTACAGCCCAATGCCGCAGTCGCATGGCAAGTCGGTCGTGTCTTGTCGGTACGAATTACCGACTCCCTCATCCAACCCAACGCAACACGCCCAACCAACAAAGACAAACATTCCAGATAGACATCAATGCGACCCTGCCAAACCTGGCCAACGCACCTACAGCCCACAGCCTACGCAGCACTGGCAACTGCACTACCATGGCGCCGCCTACCTGCTGCATCTGGCACTCTCCTCCTCTGCTGAAAGAAAAAAGGGGCAGCTCTCTCTCCTCGCTACCAACTACATTGCATCAAGTCCTGACATTACCTCACAAGTTGCCTGAGGTGCTTGCCAGCTCCCGCCTTGGAAACGTGCTTTGCAGAAGGTGGCCCCCCATAATCGTTCGACGCACATCCTCCCGGATGCACAATGCTGCGTCTGAGTGTCCCAACAAGAGGGTTGCGACCTGCAAACTGCCATGCCACATGGAGAACCGTCGGCGTGGAATGGGGGCACAGCAAAAAGCATGCCAAACAAGCAACCAAGGCTCAGCCGCCTGAAAAAGCAAAAGCAAACTTGATCCAAACACCACACACACAACACACCCATAATTACGGCGTATACACACATAACCTTCCTTGCGACGTCTGGCTGGCCACGAGTCTCGACTCAGTCACTTTCCATCTCGTCCAATCCTCCTTGAGGCGCTGTCTCAAGCACTTCAACCTACCTCGATATGCTTCAAACTCAAAAGACTAAAAACCTTCCGCCGACACGACACCGCTCCCGCCGCCAGCGTCCTCCACGGCTTCTCCGTCCCATCCAACGTTCGTCGGCCAGCCTGTCCACGACGCCTCAACGTAGCTCTACAAAGTCAACAATGACAACCAAAGTACCTACCTACTACTGCTGATGCTGCTGCTGCAACAGCCTGGAGGCCTGACGACGTCTCTCTGCCACTGGCCAGTACGCCTGTCGCTTGCTCGGGAGCCACTTCGATGGACCCTGCGTGACACAAGATCGCTGCCACACGACCCCAATCGGGCCCGTACGCCGGAAACGCCTCATGCCTTTTTTCTGGCCACAGCTTCTACACTAACCACGCTTCGCGCCTCGACCTGCACCCAAATCGCTTGCGGAAGTGCATGCCTCCCGACGCCAGCTCTTTCGATGCTTCGAGCGTAGTCCTGAACGCCAAGAAGCCACCAGGTATCAAGCTCCCACTCCCGCCCTACGCCAACCCGAGAGCTTCGTCAGATTGTTTCCGCTTTCGTTTTCCGTTGTTTGCCCGCTGCAGAGCGAAGCAGCGCAAAAAGACATCCATCCCATATGCAATGCAAAACCATGATGCTGGTCCCGTTTCGACCAGCGGTCCCCCTGGCCGAACGCGTCCGCTCTCGGGGAGCCATGTCGCCCCTGATTCATGCAATTGCAACGGCGACATCGAAGCACGACTCTGTTGCTGGACGGCCGCCTCCCAACGTTCATTCAGATCAGCATCGTGCAGAGGAAAATAAATGCTGATTTAGCGGGCCTTCAAGGGGCACCTGCAGCATCTGCGGATGAGTCCCGCAGAAACGAACGCCAGGCCGCGCTGGGGTCACCCCATACCGTCTTGGCCATTGAGGAATGGTCCCAGGCGTCCGGCAGGGATGAGAGTCGTGGCTTGCCTCTGTCGACAGGGGATCCGTTTGTGGACGGATTGCACAACTCGTGGCATTCTGTCGAGGATCCGCGGGCGGCGGCCATCGACGACCCAGATCGACGCACGTTTCCAGCACCATGACAGCTCGTCCGAGACGCCTCGCAGCAACGCGCCAGCATCGACCTTTCAGAGAGCCAGTAGAATCAGCCTGAGATGGAGGGTGCGCCCCGGGTCACCACCACCAGTCGGGGACTTTCTTTCGTTTTTTTTTTCCAAGCAACCGCCCGTGCCCGAGCCTCAACTCAACGGCGGCCGTGATTGTGGACATTCGATCTTGGGCATTCGAGACCGGGCGTTGTGTTAGAAGCTTTGGATTCGCTCGGACCGTATGGCCGGACCCCGATCAGATGGGAAGGACAATCGAACCTCACGATTCGTGGTGTTCCGATGTAATGCAATCACCCAAAACGGGTTTTCAAGCCTCCTGAGCTCTCAAAGAAGCATAGGTACAGCTACCAATCCGTAAGATTACTAAAGCAATGGGCCCATGGCACTGGTTAGGGCGGCTCTGCTGAAGAAAGACCATCACCATTGCGTGTAATCGGCCGGAAGCGGCTCATGTTCTTCAACAAAAACGGTTGAATAATCGTCTCTGCAGCCCAGGCCATCAGAGACATCCACTGGAAACCAACAAAGGACCCAGTCAAGCGGAGCAGCTGAGAAAGCCGGTGGTATGCCAAACCGGGAAAATGGCCTTCAGCTTCGTCTAATGTCAGGCCTAGATCCGGAGGAGTGGTATGATGAGTGACGGAAATCGCGGGATGGCATGGCCGGGCGGGGCAGAGCCTCCCCCGACGCCCATAAGCGTGAAGAAAGAAACGCGCGCAGACTTCAGGGCAGTCTTTGGTGGTGCGGCACGGTAAACTCTCGGACTCTGGCATTCAACCTACTGCATGGACTCCCGTCTAGCAGCGCATGGAGTTGTCCATCCAGATGGGTTCAAGGTTTTCACATCGGCACATGGCATCGCATCGGCGACCGTGGACGAGCGACTTAGGCAGGGCATCAAGCGGGCAAAGCTCTGCTTCCAGGTCTGTTCTGGGGAAGGCCCTGCCGGGCAGCAATTCAGTTCATGCAGTAGCAAAGCAACTCTGGTCAGATTTGGAGACGGGAACAGGCGAGATTTGGGGTGCCATTACCGATCATCCCGTCTGTGAACCGCAAAGGCGTTGTATTTGGCCGTCGGAAGTATTCAGACAGGTTGAGCGATGAAGGTTAAGCGTCGCACCAGATCTGACGCGTCTTGGAGCAAATAGAAGGAGTGTTTGGCTGTGAGAGATTGGGATAAGCGAATGGAGCCGACTGCAATAAGACGATCGGGTCGCGAGGCAAAAAAGAAGGGCGGGACGAGAGAGATTAGTCCTCTGACTTTGGGTCGATTCTGGCGCACGCGACAAGGCCGCGGTGCGGTGCGGTGCGGTGCGGTCGGCCGAGGACGGTGGATGTTGAAGGATTGGCATGTCTTGCATGCTGCTGCTACGTTGGACCTTGGACCTGGTGCAGCCGCGGAGGGGCGGCGGCAGCACTCCGGTTGTGGGTAGAAAAGGCAACTGGCACAAAGAAAAATGGGCGAGATGGCAGGGGTGATGGCCATGCATGATGTCGGGCCTCAGTTTGGCACGGCGGAAGGGCTCGGCCGGTAGTCTCCGGCCCTCGCCTTGTCTCAGTCGGCTGCACGAGAGCAAGACAAGCAGCTTTGTGGCCCCATTCCCGGAGCATTGACGGTTCTCCTGCCGGGCGAATGACGCAGAGTGTCTGAGTTCTCACATGGCAGCGCTCAACCCGAGAGGGAAGGGCATTGAAGATTCACAACCCCAGTGAAGGCATTTGCACTGCTAAGGAGCATTCAGCAAAAGCCAGGCAGGTTTCGTCGGCAGGCTTCAGAGTCCGCAGTATCCGAAGGACTTCGTAAGCCTGTGGGCAAGCTAGACCGACACTGGTCGCTTTCGTTTCGTCTGGTCTCTTCTCGTCTCGTCTCGTCTCCCCCGGGTTGTCAAACCAAATAGGCTGTCACATCTGATGGCGGGGAGGGGGGGAGGACGATGATCTTCCTTCCCCCTCACAACAGAGACAGGAGAGAAAAGGGACGCCCGTTGATTGCCGGTGAGGGAGTGGGGGCGCCTCGTTTTTTCAGTGGAGCGGGAATTGACGTGAAGAAACAGCGGCAAAGCAAGAAGACGAAGAAGAAAAAAACAGAGTTTTTGGCTCGGTGATCCCAGCTCGCCACGTTTTCTTCAGAAACAGCTCTCCCTGCGTTGCCTTACGTTGGGGTTTGTGCAGCAGGACTTTGCCCAAGTTTCGACTACAATCGCAGACGGTGTATGCGTACCTGATTATTGCTGCGGATGAATCCTCTTGCATCTCGGGTGCAGACATAACATGGCCCGGGGGAAAGGTAGCGAGCGATGGAGAAAAGACGGACCTTCTTCCAATGCAACATAGGGTACGAACGCTGACGTACGTACGGGATATCCGTAGGGTTGACGGGCATCGGTTATTCGTCCCTGCCTTAGCTAGTTGCGATCCAACATGACGAAGCTGCCTATCTTAACTTGTTAAGGCGGGCAAGGAGTGCGAAAAAAGGTCAAGTAAGGTGTCGCAAGTATAGACCGCAACAAGGTAGGCACGGTCGTGAAAGTAACATGATACCCGACGCGATATGGACCTTACGGATCCGTGCCTTACCTTAGCTGGGCATCGTGGAAAAGGACTCATCACAAGTTGGATAGGGCAGACACGACACAGCGGCGGCAGGTTACCAGGAAACAGCGCACTGATGACCGAGACGAGGAGGAAAGACGCTGCCAAAGAGGGGATCCCCAACCATGGGCTGGCCAGTCATTGGCCTTGCTTGAGTCTAATTCTGGGTCCCAAATCTCAAAACGAGGCCACCCCGGAGCCACAAAAATTTTCTTCCTGATTTTCGCTGTCGCCCTGCCCGCACCGTACCGCACCGCACCACCTGGACGCCGCTCTGGACCGCACCGCTACCGCTGCCGCTGCTCGATTGGCTTGGATTGGCGCACCGCACTGGTACAACGGCGGGGGAGCAAGAAGAAAAAAAGAAAAAAAAAAGTCCCCTCTCGACGTCAACGCACATTTTCAGCCCGATACCAGGACGAGGAAGGAAAAAAACGAAAACACACGTACATACACATACACACTCGACCCCGTAAGAACCACTGCCCGTCCTGGCTCTCCCCTTCCGCCATATAACACCCAGCTTGCGCCTGCAACAAAGACGTTTGCTCCCGTCGTTGACTTGTCGATATCTACACAGTAGCCCTGCAAAACCCCCGTCCTTTGCGAAAATGAGCGAAATTACCCATCCTACCATCCAAGGTACGTACGGTCCACCATTCCTCCTGAGCCCTCCCTATCTCTCTTGTCATCATCGGTCGTCTGTCGTCAGTGTCTTCTGCTGCCGCTGCCGCTGCCGCTGCCGCTGCCGCCGCCACTACCACTGCCGCTGCCTGCGTCCCCCTTACCGACCTTGAGCCGGAGCCCAGGCCCTTTCGAGTTTTGCTCGTCTCTCAACCATCAAGGGGCCCCAGCAGACCGATGTTGTGATCTCCCCGACCTTCGCCTTCTTTGTCATCGTGACAGGCAGCCGGAAACATTTTCGATGGGGTTGTTGGCTGCGCGGGAGCCTCATCCGTTCCACCCGTTGGCTCGTTGATGGAACGCACTTTTCGGCCCAGTCACCATCTACCCGGTCGACCTGTCGATTTTTTTCCAAGTCTCAACAACCTCCCGCGCGACTATTGACGGGTGGCTTGTCTTTCCGGTCCCGGGCGTGCAAACGAGCCTTTCACCAGGCCTGCCTCCTCCACCGTCTGAGCGCGCATGCGCTACCCTTGATGCCACTCTCGGTTAAGCAATTGCTCAGGAGAAACATCATCCATCGATGCTGATCGACTGTCGTATAACCTCTTGGTGAGGTGACATCCGGGCCTCCGCCACATCGGTTCCCAATTCCTCCGGCGACGGCACTTTCGGGGGATCGGCAGTGGGCGGCCAGAAGCAGTGGACATTTCGGCAAGCTCAGACCTCTGGGAAAACAATCACGGCGACTCATTCATCACGACAAACTAAATGAGTCGGGACCGCTTTGCTAATCACACTGGAAAATTACACAGATGGCTGGTTCCGTGAGATCTCGGACATGTGGCCTGGTAAGTCGACTTACTCGAGCATCGTCGGCTTCTTTTCGCGTGTTAATGATTTTCCCCAGGCCAGGCCATGACCCTCAAGGTCAAGAAGGTCATCCACCACGAGAAGTCCAAGTACCAGGATGTTCTCATCTTCGAATCCACCGACCACGGCATGGTCCTGGTTCTTGACAACGTCATCCAGTGCACCGAGCGTGATGAGTTCTCGTACCAGGAGATGATCACTCACCTGGCCATGAACTCTCACCCCAACCCCAAGAAGGTTCTTGTTATTGGTGGCGGTGACGGCGGTGTCCTCCGTGAGGTCGTCAAGCACGACACTGTCGAGGAGGCCATCCTCTGCGACATTGACGAGGTGAGCTTCATCTCGGTCATCCCCGCGCACGCCCGCGCGCCGGCTCGGCCCCACTAACACGGCGCGCCCCTCATAGGCCGTCATCCGCCTCTCCAAGCAGTTCCTCCCCGGCATGGCCGTCGGCTTCGACCACCCCAAGTCCAAGACCCACGTCGGCGACGGCTTCAAGTTCCTTGAGGAGTACAAGAACACCTTCGACGTCATCATCACCGACTCCTCCGACCCCGAGGGCCCCGCCGAGTCCCTCTTCCAGAAGCCCTACTTCCAGCTCCTCCACGACGCTCTGCGTGAGGGCGGTGTCATTACTACCCAAGGTTGTACGTTCCCATTTGTTCAGAAAAATACGAGGAGAATCAAGGAAGTACTCGGTTTTAGGAAACAGCACCAGGCAATCAACTTGCCTGCTTCTTCTTTCTTTGGCCTGTCCTCGATTCATCCCAAGAAATTCCCCCGGCGCGCCTAGTGGCCGCCGGCGAGATCTGGGTTGCCTACCTGGATACGCTTTTTCTTTAATTATCTCTTTACTATGAGAATATTTCCTTTGTCATTATCTTTCTAAGTCGTGAGTTGCGAGACTCTACTTTCCGACGGAATCAACTTCTCTGTCTCTCTAACGCGGTGCTCTGAACTAAATCAAATCCCCCGCCCATCCGTGTACCAAGAACGGGACTAGCTAACAACCTGCACAGCCGAGAACCAGTGGCTTCACCTGTCCCTCATCACCAAGCTCAAGAAGGACTGCAAGGAGATCTTCCCCGTCGCCGAGTACGCCTACACCACCATCCCCACCTACCCCTCTGGCCAGATCGGCTTCATGGTCTGCACCAAGGACGCCAACCGCAACGTCAAGGAGCCCATCCGCAAGTGGTCCGCCGAGGAGGAGGAGAAGCTGTGCAAGTACTACAACGCCGACATCCACAAGGCCGCCTTCATCCTGCCCAACTTTGCCAAGAAGGCTCTGGAGTAAGGGTTGTCGTCCTCTTTTGATGAAGTAACGGATGGAAAAAAAAAAGGAAAACGGTCATATCATGAGGCTGGGTTCGGTATAGAATGGTTCAGGGGAGGCAACGCTCTTAAGTGGCCAATTACGAATTTTGGTCGGGGGAGATCTCAATAGATTTGTTTGGCAGATTGAAAACAAAGATGTCGCCAAATACTCTATTAAAAAAGTTTAGTTTGTGCCGGAGGCTGACTCCGGGCGCGTTCAATGAAATTTTTATTGAATCCTCTCTCTCTCTCTTCTCTTCACCTGTGGCCCCGTGGCCTGGGCTCCCAATTCCCGACCGTGTCCCGTCTATAATGATATCAAAACCGTCATTGATGAAATGACCCCGAAATCGCCAAATTGTTGAAAACTTTTCCCTTGCCCTAACATGAAAAACTCAAACACCTCCGAGCCCCCCGTCTTGTGACTCTCTCATTTCACACTCCGCGCGCGCACACCTCATGCCATCTTACCTCTCTCTCACCAGTCACTGCTCGCCGCCAGCAGTGCAGCCAGCTTCTCCAGCCAGACGCGGTCCACCTCGTCGAAGCCGTCCGCCAGCGCGCAGTCCACATCAATAATCGCGACAAGCCTGCCGTCCACGACGACGGGCACAACGATCTCGCTCTTGCTGTCGCCGTCGCAGGCGATGTGGCCCGGGAACGCGTCGACGTCGGGCACGAGCTGCGTCTGCAGGGTCGCGGCGGCGGCGCCGCAGACGCCGCGGCCGAAGGGGATCGTCTGGCAGGCCACCTTGCCCTGGAAGGGCCCGAGGATGAGCGCGGGCTTGGAGGCGGGCGCCTTGGGGTCGAGGACGTAGAACCCGGCCCAGTTGACGGAGGTGGAGGGCGCGGGGAGGGAGTGGTAGGCGTGCCAGAGGAGGGAGGCCGTGTTGGAGAGGTTGCTGTGTTTGGGTTAGGTGAAGTTGATTTGGGGGGATGCTTTGATGCTGCTGATCATCATTCATGGTGAGATTTTGGGAGACTTGACGTACCAGACCTTTATCAAAGCGTCAGTTCCGTGGTTGGAAGGGAGAAGCGGAGGTGTTTTGGAGATGGAGGGAGGAAACGAACGTACCCAGTTTCTTTGCTCGTAGAACAGACCTTCCGCCTGAAGGAGGACCTGCTCGTAGGCCTCCTCCTTTGTGACGCCGTTGGCGAAGTTGGATGCGTCGGCGTGGACCTGAGTCACCTCGGTGTGTCAGTCTAGGGCTTTTTCTTCATCTTTTTTCCCCTTCTTCACCGAGACGACGCACCATTGTTGAATTTTATGAGGTAATTGTAATTTGTAAAGATGCAGAAATGAGAAGCAAGCAAATATTCCGTTTCGGAGGGTGTATACCGAGCAAATGGATCGCGAAGTGAATGAGTGGTCGTTCACCTCATCTCATCCGAAATCCGCGGTGAAAATGTGTGTTGAAATCCCACTGCCCAATCACGTCAGACCTCGGTGAGTTCGGTGAAGGGAGACCCATCCCGGGAGGGGGACGATTTGCTAAGCAGACTGTCTTCTCACACTAACACCTCCAACAGGTAAGGTGAGATAGCGCATGGAACGTGATGCGCGGCACGGACGCCTACAACTTACCGTCGCGGCAACTCTTGGGTTAGGTGTGTTTGGCCTGCAGTACCCGAAAACAAACCTCTTGCTTTTTCTGCTCACAGAGTCTGCCACCGGAGAAATTTCCGCCGGCTAGTGCAAGTTCGGAAATCCTGCGACAGCTCGGGTGATGGACATGACGTCCGCGCGTTGGGTGGGCAGCAGCAGCAGAGAAGACAAGTGAGATTGTGTGTTGCTTTAAACCCCGCGCCAGACCTGAGACGCGGTTTATCTCTGGTGGGAGAGGTTAGCTAAAGCTAGACTTCCCGGGCACATATACTCACCGGACGAAACCTATTCCCCTTTTTGACAACTATCCGCTTGCGCGCGCGTGTGCCGTCATTACCGTGGCGATGTAGCTCATTCCTCTGCACAGACAATGCGATCTGGTGGCGCCCTGGCGGACGGACGGGGGGAGGCGATCGATCTTCACAGACAAATTCGGTGCTACTTCATCTCAGCTTTTCCCCCACATGACTTTGCTCTTTCTCTCATGAAAGCCACACTATTTTGACTTTTTTACTAATCGGTGAAGCGTCGTGGGACCACACGATCCATTCTCGACTTTAGAGTTGATCAAGCGTCCGCGCTCAACGATTCCTTCCGGGAGCTGATCCTTATTCCACAAGGAAACTAGAATCCATCAAAGCTGAAAGAGACCGGGACGCGCACGTGAGGAAACAGAACGAAACGGAACGAAACAATGTCAGATTCGCAGGCGCCTCGCTTCTGCGCGGACTGCTTCAAGGGGACCCTCCGCGGCGACGTCGAGCCGCAGGGCACGGAGGAGACGGTCAGCGGCCTGCCGACGTACGTCGCGCGCCCGGAGCCGGGCCGCGAGCCGGCCGGGGTCGTGGTCGTCATCCCGGACGTGTTTGGGTGGAAGCTGCGCAACACGAGAGCCCTTGCCGATGCGTATGCGAAGAGGATCCCGGCCGTGGTGCTGCTCCCCGAGGTCATGAATGGTTAGTCTCTCAACCCTTCCTGATTGCTAGTGGAACGTTTGAACCAGGTTGGTCGTGGAGGTGAGGGATACAGCATGCGCTGACGATAACGCAGGCTACGCAATGCCCGACTCCGTCCTCACCGTCGGCGACCGCATCGCGTCCGAAAAGTCGTGGCTGTACAAGCTCTTCTACCTCTACCCCGTCGGCGCCGCCACCATGATCCGCTACTTCGTCCCTCTCCTCCTCGCGACGCGCGCCGGCGTGCTCATCCCGCGCATCACAAACTTCCTCCGTGCCCTCCGTCTCGACCCGCCGTCTCCGCTGCCGCGCCCGTCGACGTCCACATCCGCCTCCGCAGACGGGGCCGGCGGCGAGACGTCCGCGTCCGCGGCGGCTAAGGGTCTCAAGATCGGCGTCGCGGGGTTCTGCTGGGGCGGCAAGTACGCGATCCAGCTGGCGCAAGGGACGGCCGGGCCGTTTGGCGAGGAGAGACTGATCGACATCGCGTACACCGCGCACCCGAGCATGGTGTCTGTGCCTGGGGACCTCGAGAAGGTGGCGTTGCCGCTGAGCATTGCCAACGGGGACGATGACATGATGATGCCGAGGGCCAAGATGGCGCTGGCGAAGGATATTCTGGGGAAGAAGGGGGACTGCGAGGTTTGTGAATATGCTGGGGCCAAGCATGGGTTTGCGGTGAGGGGTGATCCGAATGATGAGAGGCAGGCCGACTTGGGAATGCGGGCGGAGGATCAGGCTGTAGGGTGGTTTAGGAGGTGGTTTGGGCAGGGTCCCGAGTGAGGAGCTGCTGCAGGTTTGCACGGTCTGCTATTCTCGCTGGCAAAAGAGGGAGAGAAAAGAAGAAAATTGCGGATCGAAAATAGCTTTAATTATCCTATACGCGCTCCTGATATTAGTGGTTCAGATAATAGTAGTGTTGCGGAGGTGACAGCACCAGCAAGTGTCGTGTTCTTGTAGTGGGCGAACTTGGAATTATACGATTTTCCTAACAACTGTTTGGTTTGGACTGATTAAAATAAGCAGATGCCAATTGGGCGATCCCCGATCTTGTCGCACTGTTGGTTTTGTCAACGGGGATGGGGCCATGCCGTTGGACTCGGGTTCCAAGAGACGAAGATAAGCGAACAGTTATGTCTACATTTTGAGCCCAGGAGCGCCTCAGTATCAATGATCGACCTGAAGCGATACAGGTCTATCCTTTTCCAATGATAAATATTGACGAATAAGCCAAGAGCGGCAGGAAAGCTTGGTTCGGCTCTGGCCGACCGTTCCCCGGATCCGATACGGCGGGAGCTGCAGGCGAAGCGGGGCCGACGCAGGCACATCCACGCGCGCGCCGATAACCGATAAGCTTTTCCACGCTACGTAGGTAATCAGTGACGAAACCAAGGCCCCGTTCTATTTTTTTCTGATTACCTAAATTTCGATATTCAGGACAGCTTTAATTCCCCATGCTGCTCAAGCCCACAACCACTTTCCGCATACACCATACCATAACCCCCACATCGCCAATGCAATGAACCATAGGACGACACTGCGCGTAATGCGCAACCCGTCAGCTTCGGCCCTCCTCTGCGGCCGCTGCTCGACCAATTCGCCCTTCCTCTCCTTCGCAGTGAAGCCGACGACGACGACCTCTTACCGCCGCCTCGCGAGCTCCCTCACTTCCGAACGAAGCCACGATGCCAGCTCGACGGCCGTCCTCAACCCCAAGCTCAACCCCATCGCCAGCTCCCGCCCGGCGCCCCTCGAGCTCCCTGAACGCCAGCCCGACCAGAGCAAGGTCTCGCACCTGTTCGCGCAGGCCAAGACGTACATCATGTTCTACAAGGGCGGCCTCCGCGCCGTCTTCGCGAACAGGCGGCACATCCAAGACGTCATCGCCTCCAAGAAGAAGTCCATCCCGGGCTTCCGCGAGCCCTCCGTCTTCTCCCCGGGGTTGGTACCCAAGGGCTTCAGCCGCGCGGACTGGGTGCTCCTCTGGCGCGTGCGCCACGACATCCTCCGCGTCCCGCTCTTCGGCGTAGTGCTGCTGATCTGTGGGGAATTCACCCCGCTCATCGTCATCTTCGTCGACGGCGTGGTGCCCTACACCTGCCGTCTGCCGCGGCAGCTGGCCGCGAGCTTCGCGCAGGCCGAGGAGAGACGGCACAGGTCGTTTGCCGACTTTGAGCGGGCCGCGCCGGAGGGCGTCGTGAAGGGCAACGTGAAGGGCGCGGCGCAGAAGCACGTGCTGCGCAGCCTGCACCTGCCCGGCATGATGTGGGACAAGATCGGGTTCATCCCGCCGGGCATGTGGGCGTCCAAGGGGCGTCTGAGGATGGCGTTCCTGGAGGGCGACGACAGGCTGCTGCTGCGCGATGGCGGCGTTGCCGGGCTCGAGGAGCAGGAGGTCCGCATTGCGTGCACGGAGCGCGGTATTGACTGCGCCGGCCGCAGTGACAAGGACTTGAGGAAGTTGCTGGATCAGTGGCTTCGTCTTGTTGATGCGGAGGAGACCGTCGAGAGGAGGAAGCGTATGACGGTCATGTTGACCACAAAGTAAGAACCTCCTGGTTTGTGATTGTGATCTTTTGCTAACGAAGGTGTTTTGCAGGACTGAGAAGTGGCCCAAGAACAGAGACTTTGCCCTCCCTGAGTGGCACCTCTGAGCATGTTACGTCCTACGAGCATGTATGATACCAACGTCTTGCGTATTATGACATAGCCTGGCAGTCTTATGTTACACCACTTGTCGTGGCGCGAACGATTGCCGGGTCTGTACACTACTGTATCTTCGTCGAGGCATGAGTAGAATGGGTGGGAAACACAAAAGCATATGGCAGGGCTCGGAAAACACGGAAATGGGCAATAGAACAACTCCGGTCCGGACAGACAACAGACAACAATCCAACATCTTCCCTTTACGATTGAAGAAAATTCTCAATGAATGTGTGCCGTCTTCTTGCAACGAGGAAGGTAACCATCCCATCCCAAGAAAGAAGATTGGTCCGTCGCCAAGGTCATGTTTTTCTCGGTGGAAGTCTGACATACCACGTCGCCACATTCCAGTGTGCCAGGGAGACGCTTTGTTTTCCCTTCCAAGTCTCCATATGTTCCCTTATCTGTGGATTTGTTCCAACTCGAAGATATTTTGGTCCTTTCAAAGCCATCACTGAAATGTAGCTCAACATTGCCAAGACAGAGTTGTCTCATGCCATCCCCGGACGTCCGCTCGTGGGCTTTTGTGGTGGAGGCTTCTTGACGATATAAGGCTGTGAGATCCCCCTGACGGTGTGAGTGATTTCCGGAGCCTGTCTTTGACTTGCCGTGACCTTCACAGACGGAGCGATACACGAGTCTTCTCTGGTACGAGATCACCAACGACAACCATGGCATTGATCCTCCTTGTCGTCCTGGCAGTCTTCCTGTTCTTCAGGTGGTACTGGAAGCCAATCACAATACCGACCACAAGAGATGATAGCTCTTTTCCCCTCCCGGTGGACGCCCAGCGTCGCCAACGCAGGCCCGCCTACTCCGATCGCAAACTGCACGTACATTTCGGCAATATGTTTACGACGAAATTTATTCCTTCAAACTGTGACCTCAACAAGGACCATGCGAACACGCCCGAGACATTGTCATCGCTGACACGCGGAATGGTGAGAGTTACCCCTGAAAGCCACCTCAACCTGCGTCTGAGACATTTCTGGAATGCACCTAACATGTATCGAATTCTTCACACAGGGAATATTCCTCAACAAGATCATTGACGAAGAATACGTCCAAAACATTGACTGCCTGATCGGCTCTCTCCGGCGCTTCGTCAGCCGCGCGCCGGCACAAGAATACACCGCCGCCTGCGCCGTCGAAGAGACGCACCGCTGCGCACTCGAGTGGACAACCAAGCCCGACGTAGAGCTCTTCGCCAGCGTCTCCGAGCTGACGCACAACGCCGCCGTGCGGATCCTCCTCGGCGACGACTTCTACCCCTCGAGCGACGAGCTCCGCACGCTCCTGCGCGCCATCGGGGAGGAGGCCGGCGAGCCGTGGGCCTCCATTCTGCCGGACTGGCTGCCCCACCCGGCCGTGCGACGGCTGCGCTGGGCACGGGAGCGCGTCGCCGAGATCTTCACGGAGAGGCTGATGCGCAGGGATGCCGTCGCCGTCGCCGGCGGGCCCATCGAGGCCGACAGGCAGGACTACGTCACGTTCCTCCTGGACGAGGACGGCACGGCGGCGCTGAAGCATCTGTTCCCTGCGCATTACACGATCCTGATGCTCTTTTCGCAGAACAGTCTCGCTTCGACCGTCTTCTGGGTCCTCATCTCCGTAAGTAGCAAAGAGTGCCATTTGTTTCCCCCCATGATCCCCCCCTCCTGGCACAGCGCCTGACAACAACGCTTTCTGCAGCTCTTGAGACACCCAGACGTCATGAACGCCGTCAAGAGGAATTCCCGCGGCGCAGAGAACGACTCCTCTCTTCTAAGGGCCTGCATCAAGGAGACGGAGCGGTACTACGAGAACACGCGGTCCAACTCCCGACTGGACGGCGGCTGCCCGGACTCCTGGATGCCTGGGAGGTGGCTCAACGCCGAGAACAAGCTTGTCAGCTTCGACGAGGTGTGCAACGGCGGCATTGCGTCTGACGCCCAGGTCAAGCCCACCACACGAGGCGACGACGGGATGTCGGCGATTGTCGTGGAGCAGGTGCTCACGACCTTGCTTCGGTGCTACGAGGTGTCTTGGGCGTCTCCTGAGCAACCTCAGACGGTGGATTTTGAGGCGCTGGATTTCGAAAGGCCTGGAACGCCCCGAATGAAGGTACGGTGCACCACTCGTAGCATTTACATCGAACTTGACTAACGAATGTCTAGGATGACTTGAGAGTCCGGGTTTCGAGAAGGGTGTGGCCGGAGATGGGTGGAGGATGTTAGAAGAGATCTCCTCAAAGCCAGTTCCATATGACATGGCCAAGAAAACAACGGGGTGTGAATCAACACAAGTCTCGATTACCGACTTATATCGTAACGGCATGATTTGATTCACACAAGCATACCTCTTGTGCAATGTTCCTTCTACAGAAGTATGGCTTCAGTCTATCAAGCACAGAGAAAATATGGCCGTGCAGACATATAAAAGTTATGCGATCTCTTCATCGTGGCCAGCTAATTGAGCTTGTGACTGGTAATGTAGAAGTAAGGCGAAGTTCGGAGATCAGGAGGTGAACCAAAGGACCACCGAATCGGGAAGTCAGAGGCTGAAGCAATTGCTAGGATGGACCCAGCGTGTGTAAGTCAACTAACCGAACATTTGATGCTTGTAGGGAAACGCCTGCCTATCGATCTGTGCATCTCATGGCACAGTAAAAACAGGTAGGCCCTCAAAGAATGGCGTATCAGAAGATCCAGTAACAAACAGGACATTGCTAGACGAGCAGATATTAATTTCACATCCGGTGATGTTAGCGAAGAAAGTTGGGATCACGACAACAGACGACAACGATAGGGACGGTAGTAAGTACAATTGGAAAAAAAAACGCACATCGTTTACATCAGGTTTGGTTAATTTGCCTGAATTACAGATACTGTAGTGGCTATAATAGACATGAAGTGCGGCGATTTGCCTATGCTGGGTGCTATTCGCGTGCTCCCTCACGCATTTTTTTCGGCTCCCCCTCGATCATCCACCGTCTTGATCCTCGTGATATCTCATCTTTCGCAATACCCTCCCTTCGCTAATGCCCGTGGAAAGAAAATCTCAAACATGGTATCTTGTGCTTTCCCCGATTCCGAACGCCCCTTTTTTGATACCTCCGTGTAACGCCTTGAAATGATTTGTGAATTGGTACAGTTGGGAGACCCTCCGTAGCTTCCTAGGATGAGCTTCGGCCCTTAGCTTCTCGTAACCGCAGTGGGCGGTGTCGCGATGGTGGGTGGTGTTGAAGACGTAGAGCCGGTGGCCGTGCCGTAGTCTGGAGGCAGGGAGCCCCGGCCAGCTCCTGCCGCGCCGATAAGAGGCGGCGGGGGCATGTGCTCGACGTGGGCCATCTCGAAGCTGCCGTCCCGGGTGACAGCCTGACCGGGCTTGGCTTTCGGTTCGTAGGCAGGAGGGGCCTCGCCGAACTCGTCCAGACCTTCGTCGGGGCGGGTGGTCCACGCCCAGCGGCCGTTTCGCGATGAGCGTTGACCTCCAGCTCTTTGACGATTCGCTTCGAGATCGCGACGGGGCCACGGGCGTTGCAGGCCAAGCCTGCGGAGACGGCGGCGACGCTGGAACTGGATAAGAGTTGCGAGGATGCCGATGGAGAGGAAAACGATGAGAGGCGTGAGGATCCAGGTGTAGGGTGCAGAGGACAGGCCAAGGCCTTCGCCGCTGCTGCCCAGAGAGCTGCTGTCCGTGGACGACATGATGTGCTGGTCGGTGTCGTGGGGTGCAGGTGCCGGTTGACCAAGAAGGAAAGAACGAGCCAAATCGTTGGCGAACCCAGCGAAGACTTGAAGTAGGCGTGTAAGAGGGCGCAGTGAATGACTTGCAGGGATGCTTGTTGGTGATAAGCAGCCCTGTTTTGTTTGTTGGTTTGTCTGTTGGTTGGTTCGTGGCTATTCTGGCCGTGAAAGGGAAAGAACCCCTGGTGGTGTGTCGAGTTGGAGCGTAACACAAAGGCGCAGAGGGCGAAACAGGGAACGGATAGTGGCAGCGATGGTGATGCAAAAGGCAGCGACGATGGGCTTTCACGGCCTCATAGCGTGGCTCAGTTTCGCGGGTTCGCTAGTGTCGTCTGGATTCCCGTAGCACTAATAGCTTGGGTGGATCGGAGAGATGGACAGCCGAAAGATGGTGAAGGCGGGTTGGGTTGTTGGTGTTACTGTTGGTGAGAAAAGGTTTGAGGACGACGGGCGTTTGGTGAGCAAGGGAA
Source organism: Colletotrichum sp. SAR11_59 (assembly GCA_025328345.1). NCBI lineage: Eukaryota > Fungi > Ascomycota > Sordariomycetes > Glomerellales > Glomerellaceae > Colletotrichum > Colletotrichum sp. SAR11_59. Next base: position 64,085 of record JAKMXC010000162.1, read on the forward strand.
AGGCTTGCTTCAAGCTCGAGTCGACTTCGCGTTGCCGCTCGTGCCTGCCCGGTGATGTGGGTGGGTTATGCAGGGCCCAATAATTCCTTGATTGCAGTTCGCGTGGGTGCAGATCTCAAGGCCGCCTGGGTTGGTTGGTGTTTGACGTACCAGGGAGACCGAGGAATAAACGAGGGACGGCGCAAAAGGAAGGAAACGAGAGAGAGGGAGCGGACCAAGAAGAAAGAGCGAGAGTCTTGGGGAAGCGGGAAATGGTGGCGGGGGAGATATTGGATATTTGGCAGCGAATGCCAAACAATAGCGGAGGTCTTGAAAGTGAAAGTGGATTTGAGACCTGAATTCCAACGGCAGGGGCAGGAAGGAAGCAACCGAGACCAGGCCAGGTTGTTGTTACGGATACTGCTGGATTGAACGAGCTTGGACAGGCTACGCTACCGAAGGGAGCTAGGCCGGATATCGTCAGACTCTTGAGGGTTGATTCGATGCATTCGTATTCCAAACTCTCGGAGACGAAGAAGGCCACTATTAATTAGTAGCGTGGACGTGTCTGGTTTCTAGGGCGCCGGTGGCATGGCTGACGGGACGGCCTTTGGGCTGTGCGTCCGTCGTGCGTGCGAGTGCGGCTGTCTTTCGTACGCCGTGTGCGATTGCGATAGGATTGCGAAAGGAAGGGAAGCAGGCAGGCAGGCAGGGCAGGGCAGGGCAGGGCAAAGCTGAAAAGGGCACAGCCGAGGGACGAAGATAGGATTATTAGGTTGGTGGTATGCAAAAGATGAGGCAGCACGGTCAACGGCTCGGAGGATGAGAAAAGCAGGACTTGACTTGGGGCGATTTATCCCGTGCCTGCATACTACGTATTCTCTCGAATACAACTTGCGCAGGAACGAACGAACAGCAAATCGGTGTTGCATTTGATCTTTACCTCACCTGGTAGGTAGGCTGGATAATAAGCCCTGGGGTTGCAAATGACCCCCGTCGGCTGGTTGCCAATCTGGGTGCCAATCGTCAGGGACGGGGCTTGGCTTTTTTGGAGTCGCACGTCATGGGTTGCGCTAGCCGTGTCGTGCTTAGCAACAACGTCCGCTGAAGGGATGAACCGGTCCACTAGAGGCTGCAAATCACTTTCCTGCGAGATGTCAAATACCACCCCAACATTTGCTCTGGTGCTCTGCCGTGTGTCTGCTTACGCATCGCACCCGCACTCTCTCCTCTCCTCTCCTCTCCTCGCCCACCCGGACCCGAATGCACTGCTGCGAGGATAAGGGTCACCTCAGTCTCCAGTGTACCTGCATGTACGGATACCGCCCTGCATGGCGGCTCTGTGAAGTAAGGTACCTTACTGTGTACGGTAGGGAAGGTATCCACCGTTCACTAATTAGGTACGGCGTGCATCTCAAATCCCGCCGGGCTTAGCACTGCAATCTATCGACAACTGCACATCGCGGCTGTTTCAGGGACACTCGCTTCGATTCACACTGACGGGGTACAGATTGCCAAACAGACTTATGAATTAAATCTTTGCAAATTCTTCCGTTGTGGCATCCTCTGCTACCTTACTTCGTATGAACGCCCGCTGCGAATCGCACTCGCACGTCGCAACTCGGGGACACCCACCCACGATGCCCTGTCTGCGCACAATGAGAAGCTTCACAAACGTCCCTCGGTATCCGCGCATCTCGGAAATCTGCGCACAATGTCGAGGGAATTTTCGAGGGCGATCGACCTCGTCAAAAGAAACTTGACACACGTCTAATCACACTCGACGAACCTTGTTCCACTTCTTGGCGGCTGTTGGCACACATGATCAAATTGAAATGCTCCCAAAAAGTCCCGACGCGACTCGTAGCTGTCCTCGTCAAAAGTGTGCCGTCGGCGTCTCCAGGCGCAACTCTCACCTGCGAGCAATATCGAAGAAATTGGCCAAAGGACAGCCGCAGACAGCGACGGCAATCAATCACTGAAAGTGGACGAGGCGATAGAGTGGAGGTGGGAACCGCACGGAGGGCCCGTCCACAGCATCCCTGACGATCCATCATCCATCCACCCACGTCCGATGTTTGCGATGTGCGATGTGGGGGCCACAACTTTGTGTGTGTTCATCCATCAACCTGCTGCAGCCCAGTGCAGATTCAATCATCTTGTGAAAGGTGAATACCACTGAACAGAAAAGAAGGCCTGTCACTGGCTGCGTTTCCCCAGTGTCATGTCAGGGATCTCGCAACTTGGCCCTTGCACCAGGATCCAAATCTCTCTCGCCCCCGTTGGAAAGTTTGTGTCGCACTTCTGAGTGGCTGGCCTGCCTGCTGGTCGAAGCCCCCCGGGCCCCTGCACTGACACCAGTGACCACCACACTGAGAGACTGAGGTCAGCTAGTGTTCCCTGCCTAAGGCCCCACCCCAGTCTTGAAGCTTCCAAATTGTTTTGTCGACGATCCAATTCCACCCACGTCAACCTGTCGGCCACGTTTGCGACACAAGCTCATCAGCGGCTCAGAAACAACCTGGCACGCGGCCGCCGCCATCGTCAAACAACAGCGACAGTTTTACCTTGAATCCAGCCCCGTCGCTTCCCGCCAAACTCTACGCGAGAATCCGCCCTGTGGCCGTACCGACGACTGCAACTCTAAACACTTGGAATCATCCGCCTCGCAATCCACCCGCCATGCCTCGCGCCATCCGAGGTGAGCACCATAACGCCCGCCGCAGCCTTCCATGTGGTACCCGTATCCCAATTTGCTGACGTCCCGACTTTCACAGGAGTGCTCATCGAGTGCGACCCCTCCATCAAGTCCATCATCGTCAACATCGACGCCGCGAACCATGATTACATCATCGAGGACCTCGACGACCAGCACGTCGTCGTCAAGGAGAACATGGTCGCCGCGCTAAAGAGACAGCTGGACGATGTAGGTCCCACCATAGACGAGCAATCCCCCACTTTACGATGCACATTGCTGCACATCAACGCTTACTTGAGACAACCTGCTGACGACTTGCCTACAGAAATTGAAGGAGACGCAACAGCCCGACGAAAGTTCAGACTCTGATTGAGCATTTGCCGACGAATCCGATCGCTTGAGCACGAGTTGGTTATATTATATCTTTCCGGAGATCCCCGTACTCTTTATATCTGCCTTCGTCGTCGCGTCGTACCATCATGTGACCGTGGCTGTGTAAACGACCGCCATGACCTTCTACACGACGACGCCAACCTGGCACGGAGGCGTGACGACGCTCTATCATACATCAGGATGGGATGAAACCCCCTCAACATAGCGACTGTGCCTTCCCAAAGGCAGCCAGTGTCCCGGCGTTCTAGCAAGCATGCCATAAGAATCTACTGTGTTGAATAATCCGGCTTGCTTATGGTGGATTTTAGCAATTGCAAAGAGCGCAAGTGTGTTCTACAGCTTGGCAAACGTGGGCTTGGTCTTGGTCAGTCCGGACATCATGGCAGTCTTAAAGTCGCCTGATTGCAGCATGGCCGCGTTCCAGACGGTAGTGTATCGCAGACCTTGTGGCCGGGTCAGTAGACAACTCATCAAACGAGGATAGAAAACAAGACGAATATAGAAAGAAAGATTCGGGACAGTGCTTACTCTCCGCAACCGAGTGATCCCTCGCGTGGTTCAGCAGCTCTTTGGTGCCCTGCACCGCCACCGGGCTCTTGCCGGCGATGAACCCCGCCAGCTTGAGCCCCGCGTCGAGCGCGGCGGCCTTGTCCGCGTGCACCTGGCTGACGAAGCCTACCGCCAGCGCCTCCTCGCCGGAGAAGTCCCGGGCCGACAGGCAGACGTCCTTGACCCACGACGTGCTGCCCACGAGCTTGGGCAGGCGGCTCAGGGTGCCGAGGTCGGCCGCCAGCCCGATGTCGACCTCCTTGACGGAGAAGCGCGTGTTCCGTGCGCAGATGCGGACGTCGGCGCAGCATGAGATGTCGATTGCGATTCCGATGGAGATTCCGTGCAGGACGCAGATCACGGCTGTCGATTGTGTTAGCTATACAAATTTCCGTCGTCTCTTCTCATTCTGTCATGGATATGGCAACATAAAATCGGACGGGATGGAAATAGTAGCGAATGAATGACAGGGACTTTTTCTCAACATACGCTTCTCGCATTTTTCTACCGCGTCGATGGCGGCTTGGAACTCGACAATGTGACGGCGCATCATGGTCGCGTACCGGGACGGGTCCATGTCCCCGCCGATGGCGCTGCCGAGGGTGCCCTCGCTGGCGGACTGGACGTCGAGACCCGCCGAGAAGGCGCGGTCGCCGGCGCCGGAGAGGACGACGGCGCGGACGTCGGGGTCATGGCTGAGGCGGTTGAAGAGGGGGCCGAACTCGCGCCAGACGGGCTCCGAGAAGGCGTTGAGCTTCTTGGGGCGGTTGATCTCGACGTGGACGACGAAGGGGGCCGGCGTGGTGACGAGGAAGTGTTCGTAGGTGTAGTCTTTGAATGTGGCGGCGGCCATTCTTGCGGGAGGATGAGAGTGGGAGTGAGATTTGGTGGCCTATGATGGTGAGATGGGGTGAGTCCCGCGGGTGGAGAGAATGCGACGCGGTGTGAAGGTTTGCGAGTGTACTTGGGGGCTGAAAGACTGCGAATGCGGCTCTTGGGCTGATAAATGCAGGGTTTGAATCTTGATGTTCAAAAGCAAAGTATGGATGACAGCTGTGGTTGCGAGTGCGATGAGGTTCGAGCTGACAGCGCTGACCGAGTTGCCGAGGCATGTCGCAGGATGTCGCCGACCGGGGCCCCGCCTGATCTGGGGTAACGTCGGCACGCCCCCGGCGTGTCTTTAGAGAATTTGCTGCTGAAAACTCCACATCAGTGCAGAGTGGTTTTCTCCTTGCTCAGCTTCACTCTGTGCGGTCACAGTCACACAAAGATGTTGAATCCATTTTTTACATTTTGCCGCCATTCACTTTGATCGAATGCCGGGTCTTGGAACTTGCCGGCGATCTTCAGAACACACTATGAACCTCGAGTGAGGAAATCGAATCTCAGCCGATCTCAGGGGTTCTCATGCTGTTCCTTATCTCGTTGGGGTTCTCAAGTTGAGAGATCAGACTGGGCGAAACCAATGCCTCGGATAAGTGTCCTCATTGCATATACTCGGTTCGGCGAGTGAATCCAGAGTCATCATTTTGGGGTTATTCCGAAGGACAAGATCTTACTCACCATCATGTTATGGCCATCTACAGACGCTCATGGCCATTGAAGTCGAGCTTGGTGAAGAATTGAAGACCATTCTCATGAGAGGGAGACAATCGATTATTTATCACATTTCTTCATTCTTTGTTTGATCTATATGCGTTGTATACACCTGTCATACTACGATGTTTCTCTCGCCATGATCGAGTCGGGCCTGTTTCTCCTCACTCAGGGGCCAGGACTGTGAGTCACACGCCGGCGTACAAATGACTGTCTGCCGAAGTCAATCTCCAATGGGACACGCCCGCAACAAGCTCGGGGGGTTGCTGGCAGAATACTGCGGCCCCCTTCTTTAGCATGGCAAGGCTGTGGCTTCCCAGATAGATGTGGTGCAGCCTGCACTTTCTCCAACTAGAGCCAAAATGCCATCGGTCCTTCCACATTCTAGATCAGCACATCGAAGTACAGGTCTTGATGGTCAGAGGGCAGGAGCGGGTTGGTTGGAAGCTTAGGTAGTTGCTGTCACTGCGGTAGAAGGAGCTGAGCAAGCAAGAGAGGGTCTCGTCAATCATTTCTCGTTGCATGAGAATACTTGACTATCCACTTCCCCAACAACATCTCTCCGACCTCCTCAATTCCTCAACACCGGACCATTTTCTCCTATTGCCAGGACCTCCTATATCCCTCCTGCCGGCATCTTTATTGGAACCGCATTCATTCAACCGTTGATGCATTATTCTTTCTGAATTCTATGCGCAAGGCCCAAAGGACTCGGTCCTTCACTCCTCCCACAGAGGTTCAGCGTTTGACCGACCCAAGCACTTTGGCCTACAAGGAATCCGTTCTTCGACGTTACAGCTCTACTGAAAGATTGGGCAGAAGAACACGAAATCAATCCTCTAGCTCGACTCCCACGTCCTTTCTCAAATTCTGTTGCACGCCTCAGGCCGAACTGGCCCTGAAGCCCCAGCCCGTCGAGAAGAAGCCGGCGATGTTGTCAAACTTCTTCCATCCCACCAAGACAGCTGACCTCCACCCATCTCCCGAAGCGACTGGCGACTTTGACAACACCCCTTCTCCTAGTCTTCGCCCGTCGATGGCCGACATGTCTCTGAAAAAGCCGGAGCAAGACGTCGATTCCGTTTCGTCTGCCCGGAGCGGTGTTTTCCGCCATGCGCTCCTCAAGACTGGCTCTGGGCGCCCAATGGTCGTTGACCGGGACTTGCCCGCACCTCCCGTCTTGAGCCAACAAATCAACCCAGACGAGCCGCTCGAGCAGGTCGTCAAGGAAAAGACGCCCGAAGAAAAGGGGTACGAGCACAAAGCTACGGCATCACTTCCCTCCAGGAACTACTCTCAAGAAGGCACCTCGTCCGCGACCGAATCGGATTCCTCACATTCCAGAGAAAGGATTTGCGTTGATCCTGAGCTCCACCCCGATGAATCGCACATTAAAGCTCGTCACCGAGGTCTTTTGAAGGGTGCTGACTTTTGCGACACTGGAGTGCCTGGCCAGCCTGTGGCTCAGCTTCCCGAAGATGAAGATGAAGATGACGATGAGTCAGATCCATCCAAGGAGTCGGATCCAACGGTGATTCTTGCGCGTGTCAAACGCGCCATGACGGGTGACGACAATTGTATCTCAACTGTCGAAATTACACTTCCTCCCAAAGTGGAGGGCCATAGTCGTGCTACGAAAGTTCGGCCGGCCTTCAACACACCCACCTTCCACTATCCAGTCGACCCGGCAAACCCAGGCAATCCTGCCAGTACCATCAGCCAACAGGCTTCGCTGGGTGTTTCCAAGGTGCGGCCGTTCGACTCGTCAAAGGAGCACCAGGAATCCAAGATCGGCGTCATTGGATCACCCATATCGGATTAGGATTACGTTCAAGGAGGGTACACGAACATTCCCGTTTCGAAAGTTCGTTCAGTTGCCCAACCTCCTTTGTTGAACCGAACCCCAGGGCACCCACCGACATCGAAAGTACAGCCATACACTGATCTCGCGCATGATGACCAGCAGGACAAGTACTTTGCCGATGAATCTGCAGCTTCTGCAGATGAAGAACCCCCGAAAATCGACAAGTCCCGAGCCCAGAGTGTCTCACGCTCCAGGGCCGGAACTCTTGACTACAAACGAACCGCTCAGTGGATTCGCGACCTCTTGAAGAACCCAGAGCGGCCTACGAGACTGACGGAGCTGCCTTCTAGGTCTCAACGGTCATCCTACATGCGAGTGGAAGACTCACCGGAACCCAGCCCGATCTCCCGCAAATTGACTCGCAAGTCTACCCTGCCACCTTCAAAGGTTGAAGCAGGCCTTTTCCAGAGGACTTTTGGGGAGCTGGAACGGCTTTTGCATGAAGCATTGACTTTGGCGTCGCAAGTCGCCGACCACGAAGAAGAAGAAAGGTCCCCATACTCAGGGCGATCTCCACATAATCTCTCTGACGACATAGAGCCACAGACAAGGCCTCGCCTCCGCAGCCATGACTTCTCGGACGTTGATTTGGACAACAACAACCAGGAGACCCATTCGCTGGCCAAACGTGCAGCCACGTACCCAAATATCGATCCTCGGGCTCGAGAGCTCGTCGATGATCTGTACAGAAACATCTCTCTCACCCCACAGTCAGTTGTTTTCCAGGAGGCTCTCGAAGCTCACAAAGCCAAAAAGAATAAACGGCGGAAGAGTCGTCCACGCCAAGCTACCCCTGTACCAGAGCGGGTCTCGAGTCGAAAGAAAAGCCAGAAGAGCATAAAACGAATAGATTCGCAGCGACTTACAAAATTGCGCGAACACTCAGACGTGTGCAGCATGGATAGGTCAGATGACTCCTCGTTTGTTGATTTTTTAGTTCAGCCCGAGACTCGGAATAGGAGTGGAGGACCATCTCGTCCAAGAGCCAGTGCCAAGCATAATCCGCTCAAGTCTCGCAACACTGGCGGCGAGGCGAACTTCCCAGAGCGAGACATTGCTGGCCGTCCGTTACATAACCATCGTGGCATCAGTCTCCGCGGCAAGTCACACGTCAGTCTCCGTGGCGTTCAGGCCTTCAATTTGCCCAAGTCGAAGCGTCGTCAACCTATTGCTCGAGACTGGTCTCCTATTCGCAAGAGGGCCGTTGCAACAGTTGCGTGCATCAGCACCGCGCTCATCGGAGTGCTGCTTGGAATATACGCTGGCTTGGTTCCGTCGCTTCAATACTACATTTGGGACTCTGGCCATACTATCCTCAACGGCAATGTTGGCTGTTTTCTCGGCATGGCTCTTCCGACATTCTTCTGCTGGCCTCTCCCCCTTGTTCACGGAAGAAAGCCATACATCACATCCGGCTTGGTTTTATCCATGCCGCTGCTTTTCCCGCAGGCTGTGGCCGTGTACGCCCAAAGATTCGAGAATCTCACCGGATAGAGAACGGTGTTGCTTGCGCCTCGGTGCGTCATGGGAATGTGCCTTGGTTTAGCAAGCATGAACTTTCACTCCATATTGACGGACCTCTTCGGTGCATCTCTCATGAGCAGCAACCCTCATCAAGAAGTTGTCGACGATTACGACTCAAGGAGACACGGAGGTGGCATGGGAGTCTGGCTCGGCATCTGGACATGGTGTTTCATTGCCTCTCTCGGCTTTGGATTTTGGATTGGCGCCTGGGTCATTGATGATCTACAACCAGCCTGGGGCTTCTATGTCAGCGTGATCCTCATCGCTGTCGTCTTGTTGCTGAACACCCTATGTCCGGAAGTCCGCCGATCCGCATTTCGACGATCTGTTGTGGAAGTGAGAACAGGTACCGATGTCTCTCGAAGACTCGCACGAGGCGAGGTCATGATGCATCGTGTCAAAGATGGCCCAAAATGGTGGGGCCAGGAGATGTACCACGGAATCGCTCTTTCTCTCGAGATGCTTCGTCAACCTGGTTTCGCCGTCATCGCAGTCTACTCCGGCTGGATTTACGCACAAGTCGTTCTTATCATCGTTCTACTGGGTTCGTTGTCTTCAAGATTCTACAAAATGCGGTCCCCCTATGTCGGACTGATGGTGGCTGCCTTGGCTTTTGGTGCAATCGCAGCTATTCCGTTCCAAAAGGCCAGCTACTTCTCAAGAGCGAGACATACTCAAGTCAACACCAGCCGCATGACATTCGACAAACAAATAACTTGGACCTCTCATCTGCTCCGCCGGACCGTCTTCACCATTGGTCTTCCGCTAGCAGGCATTGTTTACGCCGGAGTATCAGGAGGACCTCCTCTCCATCCAAGTGCGCCAGCTACTCTTGCGGCTGTCATTGGATTCTTATCATGCCTGGCGATATCAGAATGCAACGGAATCATCATGGAAACCTTTGATACTTCAGACCTGCAGCCTGGCATGACTGGTCGACCGCGCGGCAACTCAGACACTCAAAGAAAGAAGAATTACTCTGCCTTTCCACGTGTCACGGCTGGGTTCGCCATCTGTCACACTTTTGGCTTCGTGTTTGCCGCTGGAGCCACTGGACTCGGCAGCATGGCTCAAAGAACCCTTGGGCAAAGGGTATCTACTGGCGTTGTTGCTGGCATATTGTTGATTTTGACAGCACTCCTATTCCTCGTCCTCATTCGCTTCAAAGAAGTCACAATCATTCCCGAGTCCAAGACGGAGGAGATGGACAGGTGGACCACCGCCCGCAAAGAATCTCTTAAGCGTCGCGAATCGATACCCGAAGAGAAGATCGATGAGAAAGCTCTGTTCGCAGAAGAAGAGCCATGGCGGCCTTTTATCGTGGGCAACCCGACCAGCAAAACTCGCCGAGTCAATGTTCTCGAGCTTGGAGGCATGTCTCGCTTCACAGAAATCAGAAAAAGAAACAGGCTCATTGACGCCAGCGCGCATCTCAACAGGGCAGCTTTAGATGCTGGGTTGGATGCACTCGACGATCAACTCAGCGACATCGTGAGTGACATTGTAAACGATGCCAAGGACATACTCAGGAGAGGTAGCCGGCGCAGCCAAGAAAGCCGGCGCTCGCGGCACCACCCCAGAAGTACGAACAGCAACAGTGGCAGTCAATCATCAATCGAGATGGATGTCATTGATCGGAGACTCGAACCTAGTAAACGTCATCTTCGAGTGCCTGATGACGTTTACAGTGAGCGAGAATGTCTCCGAGGTCAATCAGTAGAAGAGGAAGACGAGAGCTTGCTTGGAGTGACGCGTGACGCGAGTCATCGAGGGGACGGAGGACGCAATTTGAGACAAGAAAGACGCGATAGAAGAGGCCGCAACAAACGAGACTGAAAGGCGGGCGAAACGTCACTTCGAGGCAGACTGTGGCACGAATCCTAAAGACTTTCAAAACAGAATTGGGTTAAGGAAAGGTTGGACTTGTGGTAGAGGTAGTGTACATGACATATTGGGAAGAGTTAGAATGCCAGATCCTTTTTTCGAAACCAACTCCACGAATGCTATGACTGCCTCTATACCCTTCTCGTGTCTCTCCTCTTGCTTCATATTAACGGGTTCTAAGGAGGGTAGGAAAAAAAGATGTAGCTAATTTTACAGACAGGTAAAGAAAAGCCGCGTGCGTGCTGGATCTCGTAGAGAGTGGGTATAAATAGAAATCTTCGTCTTCGTAATGCATATAAAAAAGGGTGTGAAATGAAAGCATCGTTTTTTTTTAATCTTGTCCATCATCTTTACTGTACGTTCAAGAATAGATCGTCGCCCCGTCTCGTGGGCGTCAGCTTCGGCTGCCAGGTCGGCGTCGCAGGCAGTCCGCCCCCGCCTCTGTTCTCGTCTCCGCCGCCCGGGATGGGGGGCGCGGGGAAGAACTCGTCGGGGGAGAAGAGCATGTCGCCTCCCGCGCCCGGACGATAGGGTCTCCAGTTGGGGCTGTGTCGCGTGCCGCCGTTGGCGTTGTGCTGGAGGGGCGCGAGGGCGGCGGCGCGTTCTGTGCCGAGACGCTTGGAGAGGAGGGAGGACGTCGTCGATAGAGGGGTCGCGACGGAGGCTGCCTCCGAGGCTGGGCGGAGGGGCGCGGTGAGGGTCTGGGTTGCGATGTGGTGGGGCGAGGGCGAGGGAGAGGCGGAAGGGCGGGCTGGGAGGGGCTGTTTAGGAGGCGGTGACTGCTGGGGCAGGTTCTGGAGGGACTGGCGTGAGGCTCGTTGTTGGAAGGACTGGCGGTTTGGTTGTTGTTGCTGTTGCTGCTGAGAGATGCGGCGGTGGCTTCGGGGCGGAGGTTGCGGGTGGTTCTGCTGGGGAGGGACGGGAAGAGGACGGGGAGCGTCTCCCCAGAGAGCTTTGTAGACGGATGCTGATTGCGGCTCGACGTTGGGGGGCATCTGCTGCACCTGTGCGGTTTGTGCCTGGGGATGGGCGTCGCCACGTTCGAGACGGGGGCGCTGGGGCTGGAGAGGGGGAGGGTAGAGAGGCTTCATCTGCGGAGGTCTAGAAGACTGGTCTCTCTCCGTGTCTGATGGGGGAGAGGGGGTGACGAGGCGGAGGGAGGGCGAGCCGGTGGCGATCCTGTTCGGGTCTGCGCTGGGGCGCGGCCGGACGATGGGCTTGCGAGGGACGTCGTAGCTTGCCATGTACGGTCCGCGGGCCTGCTGCTGCTGCTGTTGTTGCTGTAGCATGCCGAGCGTGGGGCTGGGTTGACCCGGTGGAAGGGTGGCGAACTGCCGTGTGGGAGGGGCAAGAAGCCGGAGGTTGTTGCCCGGCTTTGAGGACGTGCGGCCTGGAATCACGGGGTAGGAGACTGGCGAGCGGCCTGTAGGGGACGTGTTTGAGGCTGGTGACTCGACGACGGGAGAGAGGTTGCTTTGCTCCAGGATTGGATCGGGATCTGTTGCCGCGGATGAGGCGATTGTCGTTACTGAGGCTTGAGAAACGTGGGAGTCGTGGCTGTCGGACCGTTGGGGAGCCTTCACTTGCGGGGTGGCAGCGGCGGTTGAGGGAACCGGAACCGACGAAGCGGCTGCAGGTGGTTGCTTAGACTTGGACGAGCTGCGGCGCCCGAGAGAGTTGCTCCGACGGCGAGGGGGCTCCGGGTGGGAGAAAGACATGCTCGGCACGGGGTGAGAGGCGCCGTTTGGCAGAGGAACGCCTGGTTGGAAAGTGGTGTTGGGGCGGGTGGTATTTTGGGAGTAGACGCTCGAGGAGCGAGACTGGTGCGGGGCAGAGAGGTTGGAGGGAACGATCTCTGCTGCAGGCAGAAGCACCGGCGCAGGAGGCATCGGCATCCGGGGAGCCGTGGGAGCGATTGGGCTCCCGGCTCCATGACCAATGCCCGCCTTCGAAGCTGTCGCCGCAAGCATGGCGGACTCTGCGTACGAGGGCTTTGACTTCGCTCCACCACCCGCGCTTGCACCCGAGGCATCGAGCTCGGCGAGCTGAGCCATATGAGTGGCGCTCTTGGGGTCGCCCAGCACCCAGTTGCCATTCTTGTCGGCAACATAGTACGTCGTCGCCGACTGCGGTGTTTTGCCGGTGGCCGCGGACGGAGGGCGCCAGATATTGTTCGATCGCTGGGAGCGGGCTGATGTGACGGGTGCGGATGTGAGTGCGCCATCCTCCTCGAACTCGGTCATCGTGCTCTCGCGAGGGAGGTTGTAGTGCGTACGCGGCGGAGCCGTAAGCTTGGCTGTCCTCTCATTCAGGATCTGGGAGTTTGTCTGCTGTGAAGGACCTTGTTGCTCCTGAGGCTGAGGAGGGAAAGAGGAGTACAGGTCGATCTTGGGGATCTTGATGGACAGAACCGGCTTGGGGGATGATAGGGACGGCTTAGCGGGAAGGAGACGGGACGTCGGGCGTGCCTGTTGCTGTTGCGGCAACTTCGGCGTGCCTGTGCTCTGTGGTCTGGAGATGGCGAGGCCAATGGCCCCAGGCCACCAACTTGTACGGGCACTCGTGCGGGTACGAGCCGCCGGGGGCGGTTGAAGTGGCGGCGATGGCGATCGGGCATGGTGCAGGGGCGGGGAGATGTGAAAGATGTTCGCCGGGCCCTCTTGTGGATGAAATTCCCAGGAGTCCTTCTCACGCACAGGGAAGAAGCCAGTCTTGACATCTGGATAGTCTTTGCGGCGCTTGCGACGAGCAAGGCAGATTGCGAGGATCGCGATGCCCACAGCTGCTGCGATGCCAACCGCTAGACCTGCCACCTGTGCCGTTCCGAGTCGCTCCGAGGAGCCTGAGTTGGATTCTTCGGCGCCGGGGACTGCAGTTGCTGAAGCAGACTGAGTCGTTGTGGTTGCTGTGGTTGCTGGTGGCGGAGGCAGCGGTGTGGTGCTGGTGCTGGCACTGGTGCTTGTGCTAGTCGTTGTCGAGCTCGTGGTCGAAATAACAGACGTGTTCGACCTTGTGATAGTAGAGAACGATGGGCTTGGTACAGAGACAGTGCCCGTTGCCGTAATCAGCGTTGTCGGGATGGAGGTCGTCGTGAGGTGCCTCGTCGTGGAAGTGGGATAGACCACCGCGGAGGTCGATGGTGCAGGGACTATGATGATGCCTGCCCCCGTTGATGGCAGAATCAAAGTTGCAATGATGGCTGTGTGCGTGGGAATAACGGCCCCAGGCAGGTTCGAGCACATCAAGTAAGCTGCATCAATTACGGTCTCTGTTCAAAGTCAGCCATTGTGTGTCATGCATGAAGGACTTGAGACTGACGGGGTGAGTCGCTCTCGCGACAAGAGCCGATGGCCTTCTCGGCGACGATACATTGAAAAGCACCCTCCCCGATCGTGAGTCCCGTGAACCCAACATTAGCGCAAAGGCATTCCAGCGTCGGCGCGCTGCCGCAGGTAGCGAGGGCGTAATTGGCGCTCAGGTGAGAGCGGAAGCATTGACGGGCGCACGTGGGAATGAATCTTGTAATCTCGCTCGAGAGGTTAAAGGATGTGGCGGTGACGGTGACCGATAAAGTGAGTATGAGCGTCCATAGAAGCAGAGGCTTGAGGGCCATGGTATGGGAGAACATCTATAAGTTTTCGATGTCAGCGTCGTCGCGTATTCATGATGGCAAATGTTGAATTACCTCGCTGAAGATCCCATCCTTCATACGGTCTACCGACAAGGAACTGAGTCTTGGTAAGTGTAAGTAGTGGCACCAAGGTAAGAAGTCTCTGTATCTTCTTGAATGTTTCGAAAAAGGTCGAGATCCAAAGGCTTGTGAGTGGCGGGAGAAGGAAAGTAGGCAGCGAACCTGTGAAGTAAAAGAGCCTATTAAGTTATTACGAGACGGCCTGCATCTCCAGATGTGAAGTATTAGGCAAGGAAATAGAACACGACGCTGGAAGGTGTATGATCCGATAATTCCAAAAGAATAAGCTGCAGAAAGCTTCAGCCCCAAAGACGAGAAAGGACAGAGGCTATTCCCTGCAATCGGACGAAATATGCAAAATGTAAAGACAAAGCTGAAAGGAAAAAAGCTAAAATCAGTGAGGGTGCCGTTGGGGGCTCAGCAGTGGGAATGCAACTCTTGATACATGGATGGAGACATCGTCAAGAAACAGAAAGAGGACGAGGACGAGGACGAGGACGAGATGCAAGGAAGGGGGCAGGGTAAGTGGACACTCGTGCCTCTTCCGTCATCCATATGCCCGCCTGTTCACGCTCTGTCACTCAAGAGAGTATGGCTCCGCGTTTCCGCGCTTCCCTTAGTCTGACTTCATTCGACCACATCACAACTCAGGTTGCTGCCAGAGTGGACGATGGGCTTAGCGAGTCCAGTGTACTGCCTCACCATGCCGCCGACCTGCATCTTGCAGGGTCGCTTCCGGTTCCTGCAGTTGCGCCCACAGCGGCCCGGACGAGCTTGCCACCTCGCGAGCCGCCTTTCTAGATCTCAGCGAGAATGACGAAGGGCCAGACATCTCGGGGGCCACAGGTCTCCGTTTCGGGCGTCTGTCATAGATGCTGGTTGGTTGGGGGAAATAACGCTATTTTCGGGGTCCCCTCATCGCAGCGACCCGGATCCAAATTCTATGGGCAGTGTGGCGGTTTGGACCTGAGTGTAACCCATCTCGCATGCCAACATCCCAGGTGTTGGAAGGTTGGGTATCCAATGGGTTTGCAGATGCGGCCAAATGCATGCACAACGAGTGGCTGAGGGTCTCCCTGGCTGCCCACCCCAAATTTAGCCGCCGTTGTTTGTTAAGCGCGGAGGTCGAACAAGATGCGCATGGCGAACCGCCCAAAGGCCCGGCGCCAAAAAGGCGGCCGCATCACGTGATGTAGATCAGAGCACCAGGGGCCAATGAACGGTCAGCTCGAGCCGATAATCGGTGTTGAGCGTCAGGCCCAGCCGCTGGCCAGTTGTTTCTAGACTCCCTTCCCATCCTGCGACTGTCTCCTTTGTTTCGAAGTCGCTGACCACAAGATTTCACGGATGTGATTGACTATGCTCGCTCTGCAGTCTTCAAACGATGGTAACTCTTCATGCGCCGCTGGCGAGTGCTGAGGCGGGGGACCGGGGGTCATCGTCGAGCTTGACACGCTTCTCCAACGCAGGCAGCCGCCCGAGGCGTGTGTGCTACGTCTCGTCTCTAGAAGTCACATATAGACCCCAATCTCTGCTCGGCGCCTTGTTCTTCTTACCATTAGCTTTTCCGCTTCTTATCGTGGGGTTTCATCTGAGCTGAACGCTCCCGTGGAGCTGCTGCAGGTAGGTGCCCCCAACGCAACCTACCTAGGCACCTAACACCGACTGTTCCGAGTCGACGCGGTGGAACTCGGGTCGTACAGGATTCCGGCAACGAAATAGACCGAGTTTTGCAAGTAGAGCCGGGCGAAACTGACCTGGCGTGATTAGTCGATCCCAAGTGGCGTGCAAGTGAGCTATTTGTGTTCAGACTTTTCCATTGTTTTCCGTTGATGGTATCTTAATATCGTTGCCTCGTTCCAAAGCCTCGAGGCCTTTGTGCAAATCCATGTCGCATCTGATTGTAGCAACTCTGTGATGTGGCCCTACATGGCCAACGCTTGGCTGCCAATCTGTCTCTCCGCCAATCTCGTCACGCCCATTTCCTCATTCACACCCGAATCGCCCGTCTGTCAAAGCTAGTACTACTTCTTGGCATCGGTGGCACTCGGAGCAAAAGCAGCCTTAGCTCTGTTGGACTTGATGACTCTCTGGACCTCCTCCTCCGTCGCATCCCAGTCCTCGGCATCCAGCTGAACAAGGTCGATCTGGTACAAGTCGGCGATGCTCTTGAGAGCGTAGAAGCTCTTCTTGTCGTAGACGAAGCTGATACTGACACCAATACGTCCGAAACGTCCAGTACGGCCGATACGGTGCAGGTAGGTCTCGGGGTCAGGCTCGGAGTCGCCGCGTCCCTTCATGGGAATGTCGTAGTTGATAACCATGGACACACTGGAAACGTCGATACCACGCGCCAGAACGTTCGTGGTGAGAAGAACCTTGGATACACCAGTCCTGAACTCCTCCAGCAAGCGATCACGCTCAGGACCATCCTTGGCACCGTGAAGGGCCGACACGCGGTGTCCATCAGCCTCCATTCTGCGCTTGATCTCATCGGCACTCTCACGAGTCTAAGGCATGTTTAGCCTGCAAGTCCTTTACAAAACATCGTGATAGAAAACATACCCTGACAAAAATGACGGAAGATCCGATGGTCATTAGACCGTAGAGCTTGACAAGGTACTCGTACTTATCCTGCTCACTAGGACAGTCAATGTACATCTGAGAGATACCCTTGACGGTAAGCTCGGTGTGCTTCAGACGGATCTGATCAGCCTTGGGCGCAAACTTCTCGGCAAAGCCCATAACCTTGTCCGGGAAGGTGGCAGAGAACAAGAGAATCTGAATGTCGCGGGGGAGCATGCTGAAGAATTATTAGCCCATGCACGTTAACTGCAGACGAGGAGCACCTTACTTCTTGACGCGCAGGCACTGCTCGCCAAGGCCTTGCTGGTCAAGCATGTTGTCAGCCTCGTCAATAACGAGAAGCCTCAACTGAGAGATGTCCAGCTGGCGTCTGCGGATGATGTCCATGACAGTGCCAGGGGTTCCGACAATGACGTTGGCGCGAACGGCAGCGTTACGCTCCAGGGCGCCAGGGAGAGCGGCAGCGACTTTGAGACCTTCGCAGAACTGTCCGATGCTGCCGACGACTCCCTCGATCTGACGGGCAAGCTCACGACTAGGTGCGAGAATCAAGGCTTGAGGCTGCTCGGGCTTGGTGTAATCGACTCGCGACAGGGTGGTGACGACGAACGCAGCGGTCTTGCCGGTTCCGGATTGCGACTGTGCAATCATGTTACGGGGAGGGTTCGTGAGCATGAGAGGGAGAGCCTTCTCCTGAATCTTGGAAGGCTTCTGGTAGTTCAAGGCAAGCAAACCACGGTGAATCGGCTCGGGACTTTGCAACAGTCTGTCAGCAATTGGGGACTAAACTGCTCGAGGAGAATCACGTACAGTCCCATGTCGGCGAAGGTTTTAGCTGAGTAGAGGGTGCTGTTCTGGTCGGACTGAAGGTCACCCAGCTTGACATCGACATCGTAGGTGTTCTCGATAAGGCCAGAGCCACCGAGAGCTTCGACAGTGCCATCGAGCTGGCCCTCCGCAGGCTTGCTCTCCGCAGGGGCGGCGGCCTCAGCAGGAGCGTCGGCAGGAGCATCGGCAGGGGGCTCGGTGATGCGACTCGCAAGGTCGGCCATGGTGATGGAGATGCGCGCGTAGTTCGGGAGGAGGATCTGCAAAAAAAATCGTTCAGAAATCGCGAAAATGGAGAGCTGTGCGGCGTCGGGAGCTTACTGGTGAGGTCGGAAGGAAGAAGCGGTATGTTCGCCCGTCTGTACCCGCCGCGACAAGAAGTTAGTTATTGGCAGAAGTGCGCAGGAGGAGCTTGCTGAAATTGCGGAAGGCGAACGGGGAATAAGTTGGAAGGCTTACATGCGCGCAAGGTTCTTTCACTAGGTTTGTGTTGAGGGAAAGAACAAAAGGACAGGCCGGGATTTTTTTTCGGTTTGTTTGGCGGCGAATTGGAAGCTCCAGAAGATCGAATTTCTAGGAAGCTACGTCGTTGGTCTCTCCTTCCTGTGCCTGGGACGCAACCTGGAGAAACTAGGCCAATGGCGGGGCTACCGCGGGGCACTATCCAAGCCTGAGACTTCAGGCATTCCTCAACTAGCTGCCAAGAGCTTCACAAGCAAGGTGCTACGAATACTTTGGGTGATATTTTGATCAACCTTCCCAGGTTTCTGAGTAGACATGCAAGAATACACTTATCAAGAAGACGTAGCAAAACTCGGCACCTCTCTCGAAAATCTTGTTCATTGTGGACCAATCAATGTGCCCTGTAGAAATATGACAAGCACATGTCTGCCACCACTTCTCGTGTCACTGGGTGTTATTGCGGTGGCTGAGGTGCAAGGCTCACTCAGCCAACCTTGGGACATTGCCTTACCTAAGGTAACAAGAGGTCCTTAAGCTGAAGTTTGTTTAGGAACGGATGAGTTGAGCTGATGAAGGAGCTGCACCCTGCCAGAAGGTTCCACGTGACAGATGCCAATCCATAGTTTACGCGGATAACGAGTCGCGATGCAATGACCCAGCGGCATCATGGCAATGGAGCTCCCTTGTTCGGGCGCCGTCTGTTTCATTGCGACCCGACGTCATTCATGCAAGCCATAGCCAATTTCATTATGCTGAAGAGTGCAAACAACAGCGGAAGGGAGTTATTCAAGGCCCGGCACGTGTGGCATAACAACAACCCCTCAGTAAGGTTGACTCTGGAGAACATGGAAGCCAACCTGAGACCCCTGCCTCCACGCTCAGGAGTCAGGCCTCAACGGCACCAATGGGTGGAGTTCCAGTGGCTGGCGGCCATTCCGCCACCCCACCACAGGCCTCTTCAGCGCGCACCTAGTGCACCGAGCAGCCAGAGAAACGCGCCAGTGAAGCAGCTCAGGTTCCAGTCTGCCTGAGAGGGAGCTGACGACGTCTCCGTCCGATGTCAATGCCCCAGGTTCCGACTTCCAGGGCAGCCCACCAAGCGTACCTAAGAAGGCAGGTAAGGCGATGGGCGAGGTACCTTCCAGCCCAGTCCTGCCCACCAGGTACATACGTAAGGTGCCTCACCTCGGATAAGGTAGGAAGGGTGGTACCTTACGTTGGGTACCTTACCTGAACCTGGTGGGCTGAGGCTACCTACCTTACCTGACGAGACATCTGCGACCTCTGCTGGCGCTCTTTGTCGCTTGGTGATGATCACGGCCTTTGCGACTATCCATCTCACACTCCAAGCCGCTCGCATTGCTCTACTATTGACATTGTACATACCCTTCGGGCGTCCTGCGCCTCGTGCTAACATTCATCAACGGTTTCTGCCCAGTTTTCACCCAGTTTTAGCCGTTTCGGCGGGGAATACCTTATACTGTGATCCCCCCACTGCCCTTCTCTCTTCCTCGGGCCGCCGTCCGCATTGGCAGGCTGTCCTCTTTCCACCAGCCCTCGCTCCTTCGGAGGAATCCATCACGAGTCCTCTCTTGTTTCCGCCAACCCCCTCCCCCTCCCGACGGGCACCACATTCGAATTGATCTGATCCGCTGTTCCTCATCCTTTGCATGCGGTTTCAACAACATATCCTACGACAATGGCCGAGGTAGACGCCGCGCCGACGTTCGGCGCTGAGCTGAAGGTCCGTATTGCGCGCTGCGCCCCTCCGTTGCCCCTCAAACCGCTGACATGTCCTCTAGGATGGCTTCAAGCCCGCCAACGCCTGGGTTACCCACGGCATAGCATGGCTCGACGAGATTCAAGCGTTTTACCGCGAAAGAAGTGCGATCGAGAAGGAGTATGCTGCCAAACTCAATGCCCTGGCCAAGAAGTACTTTGAGAAGAAGAACAAGAAGTCGGCACCTCTAAGCGTTGGCGACACGCCCGCCATGACCCCCGGCTCTCTTGAGAGCGCCTCTTTGACGACCTGGTCTACCCAACTCACCACCCTCGAATCCCGAGCGGAAGAACACGACCGATACGCTAATAACCTCCTGTCGCAAGTGGCCGAGCCGCTTAAGTTTCTGGGTGGCCGCTTCGAAGAGCTGCGCAAGCGCCATGCCGAATATGCCGGCAAGTTGGAACACGAAAGGGACTCCCAATATGCCGATTTGCGCAAGACGAAAGCCAAATACGATTCTGCTTGCCAGGAGGTGGAAAGCAAGCGCAAAAAATCAGAGTCTGCGTTCGACAAGGCCAAAGCGCAGAGTGCGTATCAGCAGCAAATCCTCGACATGAACAATGTCAAGAACACCTACTTGATCGCGATCAACGTTACCAATAAGCAAAAGGAGCGCTACTACCATGAGTACGTCCCCGAGGTTATGGATAGTCTACAAGACCTCGCCGAGTTCCGTACCATCAAGCTGAATGGCCTCTGGACGGTGGCTTCGCAATTGGAGGCCGCGATGCTTGTGAGCAGCAAGGGGCTGATGGACAACTTGACAACGGAAATTTCCCGAAACCAGCCTCACCTCGACTCCATGATGTACATTCGCCACAACCTCGGTTCCTTCCAGGAGCCCCCTGACAAGGTCTTCGAGCCCAGCCCAGTGTGGCACGACGATGATAACATGGTTGTGGACGAGACGGCCAAGGTGTACCTGCGCAACGTTTTGAGTAAATCCAAGGCGCAACTAGGCGACCTGCGTAGAGAAGTTGACAAGAAGAGGCGCGAAGTCGAAGGTATCAAGCGCGTAAAGCAACGCATTAGGGAGGGCACCGAGAAGAAGGACGAGGTCTTGGTGGTCACGCAACTCTTCCTGCTGCAGGAGGATCTCCATGCTGTGGATAGAAAGAGGGTGACTGCGGAAGTCGAGACCTCGACCATTACATCGGCTGTCGGCGACGTTACGCTTGGCGCAAAGAACCACAACTTCAAGGCACAGACATTCAAGATCCCGACGAACTGCGATCTCTGCGGCGAGAGGATATGGGGGTTGTCTGCGAAGGGATTCGACTGCAGAGACTGCGGATACACTTGTCACAACAAGTGCGAGATGAAGGTCCCTGCAGACTGCCCAGGAGAGCAATCAAAGGACGAACGCAAAAAGCTCAAGGCCGAACGACAAGAAGCTGCCAACGCTCTATTGAAACCTAGCGCGTCTTCGCCGACGAATGCATCAGATTCGCCAACGTTAACCCGCTCGAACACGATGAACTCACTAAGCTCAGGATATGCGCAGAGTGCTCGTCGATCAATAGCAGGTCCAGCCTCGCCAATAGACGAGGCACCCCCTGAACCGGCGACTCCTCGCCCGGCAGCTCCTGCATCAACCATAAGCTCCGGTGCAGCAAGGAAGAGGGTAATGGCTCCGCCGCCCGCCGCATATATCAGCGAGCTTCCCGGAAGCGCACCAACGAACGGATCCTCCGAGCAACAAAAGGGCAAGATGCTATACACATTCGAAGCTAGTGGGGACGGAGAGGTTTCTGTCGTAGAGGGTCGTGATGTGACGATGCTGGAACCAGATGGTAAGTTTCACTTCGTTTCGACTTGGCAACACCAGCTGACGTTTTCACAGATGGTACAGGTTGGACCAAGGTTCGCGCTGGCTACAAGGAAGGTATCGTGCCTTCGAGCTACGTCGATTGGGCGCCAGCGTCGCCCATGGTCGCTCAGAACACCGGGGCTTCTGCACGACCCGATTCGACATACTCCAACTCGGGCTCTTCGATAGGAACGGCGGCCAAGAAGAAGGGTCCCGCGGTGGCACCGAAACGCGGGGCCAAGAAGCTAAAGTACGTGGAGGCGTTGTACGAGTACACGGCGCAGAGCGATCAAGAGCACAGCATGACAGAGGGTGAGAGATTTGTGCTCATCAAGCCCGACCCCGGCGACGGGTGGGCTGAAGTCGAAAAGGGAGGCGTCACGAAGAGCGTGCCCGCGAGTTACGTCCAGGCGGTCTAGGAGCACCACCGCGCAAGGGAGCAGAAGAAATACACGACGCCAGGTTCTGCGGCGGCACAGTCGCCTGCGACGGTAGCAAAGAACCAGGCACAGCGAAGCGCTCGTGGCACACCAGAAAGGGGGTTAGAGAAAGGCAAGGAGAATGCCCATTTCCAGGCTATAGAGGAGGAGCAGGTGACGAGCGTGCGACTGGTTAGACGGAACCAAAGCCAGAGAGAGCGACGCAAGTCGAAGCTGGAGGCGTCGCGCAGAGATCGCAGCAGCATTGGTTGAGGTGCATTCATACGAGTACATATAGCAAGTTCTCGCGAGGAGGGGAAAGAAAAGGCCGAGTCGTGCATCGGGTGGTGGCTTCTTTTTTTCTTGGAGAGGTTAGGCGTAGTAAAAGAAAACAAGCAAATCATTTCCACAGTGAAGCTTTAAGGGGTTTCCCGCTTTGTGCGATCCTTCCGCTTTGCGTTTGCACGTACTTTTTTTTTTTTTCTCCACTTGTGAGAGTTTTGCCGTCAAGCATCAAGATGCGATGATGCATGAAAGTTTGTTTTGTTTGGAGGGGGGCGTTCATGTCAAGAGAATGTCAAAGTCGTGGTTCCTGTTGCGAGAGGAATCCCGCTGCAGGGAACTGGGCTGGAAAATGGCAGCAGGTCCCGCGTTTGGA
The DNA here is from genome assembly GCA_025328345.1 of Colletotrichum sp. SAR11_59. Lineage (NCBI taxonomy): Eukaryota > Fungi > Ascomycota > Sordariomycetes > Glomerellales > Glomerellaceae > Colletotrichum > Colletotrichum sp. SAR11_59. The sequence continues at coordinate 86,809 of JAKMXC010000162.1, forward strand.
TTGGATCGTGTGCCCTTTTCGGCATGGTTGCAGGGCCGCGCAGGTGGGAGGATCGCGGAGATCCAGCCGGCCTTCCCGCTGCCAGCCCCGACCTGACGCCGCGACCTGTGGCCGACTGACTGGCTGCTGCCAGGCATGCCAGCGCCCGCGAGGGGAGGGCGACGAAAAAAAAAAAAAAGGCACACGGACGCTTTGCGGGGGAGCTGCTTCCTTGGTGGGAGGAGGAAGGTCTGGGCATCGAGAAGGATCCCGCACGAATGATTGACGATAGCCGAGAGCCGGGTACAAATCCTCAGTGTCGAAAGGATCATTCAACGTCTGAATATTGTCTTTCCAGATGTTGTCGCGAAATGCGAAAGGTGGAAAACCAGGCGGACGAGGTGAACAGTTTCTGCATCTTACTGGAACACAGATTCATCAATTGTGCCAAGCAGCAGTAGCAAAAAACCCTCTGTAGGTGGTCAGCAATCCAGGATTTTTTCCTTCCCACTGAGGTCAGGCCAAGCACTGGCCAAGCGCCAATCAGATGACGAGGCCTAGACGGATAACCCCTGGATAAACGGCCTTTGGTGTGTGTGCCATTGTTCTGGTGCTGATGGAGGGGTGAGATGGGGGGTCGGGTCAAATCTGGGAAATTATGATGAGTTTTGGAGTAATGCAATTTCTTTGCGCTTTGCGATGTGCATGCATTTGCGATGGGGCCCTTCAGCGACTTTTCTTGCTTTTGAACTCTTGGCGACATGTTGGCATGAGGCCTGCTTGCATGTGCCAATACCCTTTCTGTTTGATTTGGATCACTGAATCCAAACGAGAGATCGCTTCATGAAAGGGAGAGGTGGACGAAACGGACCGAAGTCTGAAGAGCAAGACTTCTTTGGTCGTTTACCATTTGCCTCCAGTCCGTTTAATATGGCCGCCCCGGTATGTTCTTTTTCTGGGCACACGCGCAGGCAAGAACCTAGGCGGGATGGCCGTCATGGCAGCAATCTATTCGCCGTCAGCGCTCTCGACCGAGTTGCACATGGTCGTCGGTCTGAAACGGGCATCTTGTATTGCGTAGGGAGTCGGGTGGTGGAACCACGAAGTCTTGGAGGCCTTGGAAGATGATGATTGGCGATCTGGATCGGACATTTATTTTCTTGGGAGCGAAGGATGATGGCGTATGTCCCTGTCGGTGGGAGTCCGACTCTCACTCAAATGAATAACGGGAGGCGGGACGAAGAAATCAAATGATCTTGTTTTCTGGATATTGGGCGAATATTTAGCAACAGCAAATGGTTGCGGACTTGCGCGCGCTGGTTCCCGTTCAAGGCTCTCAAACAGAGAGCTATCGAAGGGCCAAGTGGAGGAGGTCGGTGGCAGTGTTACGACGACTGCGCGGCAGACGACATTCCTGCGATCGCCGACGAAGCGAGGTCAATCTTGATAATGGGCATGTCGTTAGCTGCATATTGTGCTTTTCTTGGAGCTTTTCTGGGACCATTTTCGAGACTGGTTGGGCGCGCCTCGGCCAATTGCAGAAGAGGGCTCTCCGTTCTAGGACGGGTTTCTTGGGTTCGAGCTGCTGGATGTTGGACATTAGCATGAGACGGGGGTGGGAGGGTGTGGAGGCAACTGGAGGCCGGGCGGATGATGATAGCCCACTCGACAGGAGGACGTGCGTGCGTGTCCCATTGATCGCTGTGGCAGTGCATGGCCAGAGTCGTCCTCTGACTGGAGCCCGTGGGAGAGGACGGGGAATTACCTCCACTGCTGCACCTGCACTGCTGGGTCGTGTCTCTCTCTCTCTGTGTGTGTCTTTCGGCATGCGAAAAAAGGGGGAGGAGGGTACGGGGAACCGGCCCCGGTGGGCGTGGATTCCTCAGACCTCACCTCTTCTCACCTTGCTCACCGCAGTCTGGAACTTGCAAGACTGGCCGTTTGATGCGGTTGCTGGTGCCGGTACCGATGCTTGAGGTTGTTTGAATTGCGGTGGAGATGTGGGAAAGCACCTGCTGTAACTTTGAAAACAAACAAAAGTCCAGGAAAGCTACCTGGCGGCAGCGGCGAACGACGTGATGAGATGTGGGGAATTCGTGTTTTTTTCGGTCGTCAGCGCGTGTCAGTGGCCATGTCAGTAAGAGGCGCAGATAATCAACATGACGATGAGGGTGATACGAGCACGACCAGGCAGAAAGACGTGCCTCAATTTTTGAAGGAGTCTCTCGTGTGTCACCATGTCCAGCGCTTGGCCCTGCGCCGAGGAGATCATGAAGCGTTTGCGTTGGACGCGAAACCGTCAAAGGAAGCCATGTTGCCATGAAATCCGGATACCAGTGCCGTAGTCGTAGGGCGACGGCAACAAGTGAAGCATTGGGGCGTCAGTTCGTCCTAGGGTGCCAGCCCAGGGCGATAGTCGCAACGGGGGAGCCCGGTGCTTCTTCACCCTCCCGTCCAAATGGAAGCAAGTGGCTGCCCTGATCTGACGCACTGGACTGGTGACTGGATAGTGGGCAGAGGGCTTCAAGGGCTGGCAAGAGAAAGAAAGGCGACGACGACGACGACAGCTGTCTGTGCCCAGACGCGCCGGTGCAACGCGCCCAGGGACGGGTGGTCATGGATGCTGGACGACACACACGGAATTACATCACCAATAGTGAGCCTCCCATGTTTACAAGAGATACGAGTTAATGCAGGCGTGGCTCTAGTCCCAAGGGCTGTCCAGGAAGCCGCCCGCGGACCAATCAGAGTGCCCATCTGCCAGCTCTGCAATGTACCTTGGTCTGCCGGGTGGCCGACTGGCTCCATCCCACCCTCCCGTCCGATGTGACCACGCCCATCGCACGGTCTCCCGTCCACGCCTGCCGCGTCCCCTGAATTCGCAAATGTCGTCGAGGAACCACTGGGAATCGACTGGGAACCGGGTCCCAAGGCCCCGAGCAACAGCTGCCACTCAGCCAGTCATGGCTCGCCTGACAGCCAATTCATTCGCCTAGTGGATCTTCAGCGCCTCCTGTCTTCCGCCGCCGTGTCCACCGTCCACGTCTCCTGTCGGTCCTTCCTTGGCAAGGAAAGGGAAATCTGGGCCAGGGCAGCGCCGCTCGACCTGCTGGGCCAATTGCTGGGCGATGAAGTCCGGGGTGCGAGGACCCTCAGCGCGATGCAAGGATGCGATCCAATCCAGCAAGAGCAAGGCAAGGGGGGGTGTCGTGAGCCTGAGGTCGGGTGTGGAGTGAGCGAGCCAGAAGATGTGGAAGGAGGAGGGGAATTCGTTCGTAGTGTTCGTACCACCACCACCACCGTCGACCACGCCGTTTTTTTAATTCACCCAGTCCCTCCTTCCCGGCCAGCCTCGACCTTTTCTCTCTTTCCTGCTCTTCATTCCCAATCCGACCTCTCGTTGCCGCCTTCCGGGTTTCGAGTGTGCTAACTCCCATCTTCCCCTTCGACCTCCATCTAAAAGTCAACTCCCTCGCTTTGGTTGACGCCCTTTTTTGCTACTCTTCGACAACCGACCAACCTTTTTAATCAACAACACCGTTTTGGAACTTCCACGAACGTCGCTTTTTCTCCCGCTGAACCAACTCTCCGTCGCTCTTTCTCGCCTCCTTGGAACTTATTCGACCGTATCACCGCTTGCTTTTGGGAATACACTCAGTCAACAGTCAACATGAAGTCTGTCGCTGCCGTCGCCCTTGTGGCTACTGTCGCCGTCTCGGCGAACCCCACCCCTACCACTCCCGAGAAGCCCATCAAGGCTCGCTCCCTCCCTACCGTCACTGCCTCTGGCAATGGTATGAATGACCTCACCTGTCCCAACCTTTGACCAGTTGCTGACAATATTCCAGCTTTCTGGGCCGGCAGCGACCGTTTCTACATCCGTGGTATTGACTACCAGCCCGGTGGTTCTTCTAAGAACATCGACCCCTTGGCCGATACCTCCATCTGTGGCCGTGACATTCCTGAGTTCAAGAAGCTTGGCGTCAACACCATCCGTGTCTACTCCGTCGACAACTCCAAGAACCACGATGAGTGCATGTCCCAGCTGGCCGACGCTGGCATCTACCTCGTTGCCGACGTTAACAACCCTCTCTACTCCATCAACAGAGCCGACCCCCACAAGTCTTACAACTCCGTCTACCTCCAGTCCGTCTTCGCCACTGTCGAGGAGTTCGCCAAGTACGACAACACCCTCGCCTTCTTCTCCGGTAACGAGGTTATCAACGATGCCGGCAACACCACCCTGACTGCCCCCTACGTCAAGGCCGTCACCCGTGACATGAAGAACTACATGGCCTCCCGCGGCCTCCGCCACGTCCCTGTCGGTTACTCTGCTGCCGATATCGCTGACAACCGCATGGAGACTGCCGAGTACTTCAACTGCGGTAGCGACGATGCCCGCTCTGACTTCTTCGCCTTCAACGACTACTCTTGGTGCAACACCAACTTCAAGGAGGCTGGCTGGGATGTCAAGGTCAAGAACTTCACCGACTACGGTCTCCCCATTTTGTAAGTGACTGTCGACGCTCAATGTCCTCGATAACTGTTGTAACCTGGCTAACTAAAATGACAGCCTTTCCGAGTACGGCTGCATCACCAACGGCCGTGACTTCGGTGAGATCGAGGCTCTCATGAGCGACGAGATGACCGGCGTCTACTCCGGAGGTCTCATGTACGAGTACTCCATGGAGGAGAACAACTACGGTATTGTCGAGATCGACGGTACCTCCGTCTCTGAGCTGTCCGAGTTCGCCAAGCTGTCCACTGCCATGTCCAAGTACCCTGCTCCCACCGGTGCCGGCGGTGCTGTTTCCACCACCCACTCCGTTGCCTGCCCCACTGAGAACGCTGTCTGGTCCGTTGACCCCAGCAAGATTCCTACCATGCCTACTGGTGCTAGCAAGGTAAGTTGCGCATTACCCTGTATCAGATATATCTTGCTAATAAGGCGCTACAGTACATGACCGATGGTGCTGGCGACGGCCCTGGTCTGACCGGCGATGGCTCCCAACAGGCCGGTGACTCTGCATCCGATGGCGAGACTACCGGTGGAACTGCTTCCCCCACTGCCTCTGGCGCTGCTGCTACTGGTTCTTCCAACGCTGCCCCCGGCCTCACCTTCGGCAGCCACGTCGAGAAGGCCCCTCTGGTTATCAGCGGCCTGACCATCATGTTCACCCTGTTCGGTGCCATGGTGTTGTAAGAGTTTTAGGCTTAGCCACGTCAAAAAAAGTTACCCATTATTGGGATGTACAAACGATTTTGGGGGGGCACTTGCCCCGTTTCGCATGAGCATTAGAATTGGACGGCACAGCCGTAATTTCATTAGTTGTCAAGGAATGAGACCCAGGGTATTTGGGCGTCTCCGGCTTTATCGCAGTGAACAAACGGACAGGAACGGGAGAAACGTATCCTTCAACGCGGGAGCGTTATTTGTATGTACAGTTGTGCTACGGCCAACTATGATTTAATATGTTTGATCCATCGCCTCTGTTATCCAAGATGCCCCCGTGGTCTCATGATGCCTCTATATTCATACTCACTGATGCATACATCCATATACGTTGACCTGCATCCGGAGTTGCGCACTTCCTCCGGTTTCTGGGCATCGGGGCCGGGGTCCCCAAGCATTCACCCGAGAACAGAGCTCATCTCAAGTGCGGGACAAAACGTCGTCTGAACCCAGTGCAGTTATCGCAAACCTTAACGTACCTGACGGAAGGATCGATGATTACCTGCATCTGCAAGATACAATCGTCTCGATGCGGGTCGAGACTCCCATCGAATCCTCTACTCGAAAGATTGTGTTATCAAAAGACAAGAGTCTTCGTTTGGCCCTGTTTGCAAACACAGCTGAAATCCCAACGCTCCGACTGTCAGCCGTTGACAACGATTATTAAAGATATCGTGCGAAGTGTACGAAGTTGTTCACTCTGTCAAGATGACGGCCATCATTGGCCACCGACGAAGTTGCTTCTCGCTGTCACCGACTGTTTCCGCCGTCGGCCTCCGTGGACGTCAGTCCCATCTGCCTGGGCGGCGTGGATTTTGGGGACATATTTCCTTTCGAAAACTCTTGGAAACAATCAAAGGAGAACCTGAGAACTCGGCTTACTTGGTGAGGATCGGGGACGGGGGCATATGACATTCACCTTTCTCTGGGGCTTCTCGACAAGAACACCAAGGCGGGGATTTCTTCAAGTTCAGCGTTACCCAGAAACGAGTCTTGATTCTGCTTACATCCGAGAAGCCCATCCTTCCAAAACATATTCAACGCAAGCCAGATTCATACCCATTTGGGATGATGCGTCCTCGGCGGCCTTTTTGTGAGGTTTGATAATTCCTACAGGCTGCAAGTCATCTCAACGGTCGTCATCGGCGCCCCAATCCTCTCCGAAACCCTCTGCAACACCTCATCACCACTTCCTCCCTGCCCATCTCGACGTTCATTGTCCTGCCGCCAGAATCCTCACCTTTACCATCCCTCCTCTTTTAACTGCCCCACAAGAAATCCTGAGGCGCATTCCCGATCTCCTGGTCTCGACAAATGCCCACGACCGTCACTCCCCTTGCTCTCCCGCTAAGAACACCGCCAGTAGGTGTTCGTGAAAGCAGTCCATGGCTTCGAACGCGGTTTCCTTAGTGCAAGTCCCCAGCCTGTCCTTCCGTACCTCCCCAAAGAGTTTTGCTATCCGGGCAGTGTTCACACACACGTAAATCCGTAGCCTGTTTCTAAAGCGACTATATTTTTTACCCTCGCTTTTATCGTTATAATCATCTATTACTATCGTCTATTATTATTATCGTCGTCGTTATTATTATCGTCGTCGTCGTCGTTATTATTATCGTCGTCGTCGTCGTTATCCTTATCACTACTTCTATCGTTCTCTCTATAAGCACGAAGTATAGGGGACACTGCCCAGATAGCTAGTTAACACTGCCCGACTAGAAAAACTCTATGAAGATAGGGAGAAAGACTGGCTCTGGGATGCATTGCGTTGACAAACCGTCGCTCAAACTGATATCCCGCCGGTATGACCACATGGGCCGGAGTGCAAGTAGCCGGTGGCATCACTTATCCAGAATGCCATATAATCTGATCAAACTTAGTAGTCCTTATAGGACATCTTTCGAGCGACTTAGGTTTGAAATTTCTCTTGCGACAGTCAGAATTGGCGGACTTGGCTGTGTAACATGTGCACTTCTTTATAGTACGGCAGTCAGCTGCAAATCCGGGGGTTGCACTGAAGCAATATTCACGTATTAAATGATTGGTGGACAGACATGAGCAGGTTTTGGGGTCAATCAACTTCAAGCCAATACGCGACGAGGATCCCCGCTTGTTAGTTAAATCAGGCCATGGCTGTGAACACCTCCGCAATCCTGACTTCCTCGAACGGAAGACCGGTTGGATGTTTTTGTCCTTGTGCAGCACCGCGAACTTCAAATCTAGGAAGAGTATTGAACTGCCTAGCATGCCGTGTATCCGGCCCCGCCCCGGAGCAACCAATAGTTCTTGGCATGGCGTTGTCAAGACGGCGTTCCAATCTCCGCGAGATATTTTGGAGACATGTTTGTCAATTCACTTTGTCATTTCTAGGCGAAACTGTCTTCCCCCGTTCGCCCCGCCCCATGTTGCAAGTACAGGCATCCCAAAGTTAGTCGGGCCAGAACAGGGCGTATCCCGTCCCGGGTTACCCGTCAGCCCCTCAACTCCCAAACCTCTGCATTCGGGACATTTCATAGAGACGTCAACTTCACTTCAACCCATCACGACTTTTGAGTGAGAGGCGGTGTCAAAATGCGCCAGAAGCAGGCAGCGCGGCGCTTGTGGTCTGTTCTCGTCGCTTCAGCGCTTGGACTCATCGCATACCGAATCTTGTGCCAATCCAAGGTTGACTTTGGAGGAGATGCCACGGGGAGCCCTCTAGACTACGCTGCTGAGTCTAGTCCCATGAGCAACCGAGCGCAGGATTTCGACAACCTTCATCTCACTGAGGAACAATGCCAGGAAACATTCCCGGGCTTGACGAAGGAGATAGACCTGGCCGTGGCCCAAGGCTCATTCCAGCTCAACATTGACGACGCCTCGGCGTCCCTGCTAGGGCAGATCAAGAACAACAAATTGCTCATTATAAGAGCTCCTAGACCAGTTGACATGTCCGAACAATGGAGAGAGGTCTGTATACCGTGATGAAGTTCCGAATTACTCGGGTTATGTGAATCATCACGACAAAGCAGTGGCTAATAACTCCTGCAGCGACAAAGAGCCGCCCTTCACCAAATCCACCGAGCCATCCTCACTTCACCAACTCGACTTCCAGACACCGTTTTTAACCTCTACATCCAAGATACGCCCGTATCGAAGTCTTGGTCTCATAGCAGACCCGCCATTGCGTCGTCCCCAAGACACATCTTCCCCATCCCCCACTTTGCTTTTTGGGCCTGGAATCAACCGTTCATCCGGTCTATCACCCATGCTGCTGCCGCAACTACCGATATAGAAGTCGCCTTTCCTTTCCACAAGAAAGACCGCCGAGCTGTCTGGCGCGGGACGGCTTGGTTCAACAATGGTGCTAGCGCAAATCCAAGATCAAGACAGGAGCTTTTGAAGATCGCCAAGGATGCGAAATGGGCTAATGTGCAGGCTTTGGAGTGGATGAACCAAGGAGAGGACGCAATGAATGCCCTCAACATCGAGGACTTTTGCCGCTACAAATACATCATCCACACCGAGGGCGTGTCGTACTCGGGTCGTCTCCAGTTTCATCAGCTTTGCGAGAGTGTCATTCTGAGCCCGCCTATCGAGTGGATGCAGCACACAACGCACCTCGTAAAGCCAGTGTACTCTAGTACGCTGCTCGGTTCTGACGAGGCCAACAGCGTTGAGAGGGAAAAGTCACAAAAGCAGCAGCAGGGACGCTACCCATCAAAGAGAGCACAAGAAACGTGGCCGGCCACGTTTCGTCCGGAAGAGGCAAACATGGTCTTTGTCAACCCGGATTGGTCGGATTTGGAGGCCACGATCAGCTGGTTGGAGAACCACGCAGACGTAGCACATGGCATTGCAAAACGGCAGAGGGACTTGTTTGCTGGACGCGGATACTTGAGCCCGGCCGCGGAAGTCTGTTACTGGCGGGCGCTTATCCGAGGCTGGAGTCAAGTGGTACATGCTGATGAGGCCATATGGGAGAACAGCAAAGTGACGCCTTGGGAAGAGCTTAGTGTAAGAACTGAGAAGGTTCAGCAGAGGTCGTGATATTGTTTGCCAAGATGAAGATGGATTCTTCGATGGAGCGCCACTGTGCAACAGGGCGCAAGACTTGGCTTGACTGGGTCACATCAAAGAACGACGGGCAACTGTATCACTGCTCTTGAACATGTGTCACTGTCAGTGCCAGGAAGACCCAACAACAAGGAGGCCGCAACATAAGGCTACCCAGGGAATCTTTCTCGGGATTCGACTTATCAACAACGGCATCGATGCCGCCGGGATTGAAAGTCTCTCCGTGCCGACTGGGAAGAGCAACCAACCTCGGGGAATGAAGAGACAGGGAGCCTTTGGAGTTTGGACTTATACCGACGGGTGTCGTTGGGGCCCGAGAACGAGAACCAAGACCTCGGCTTACCGGTTTGTTGGAAGCTCTGGGGCCCAATTCGTACAATGTTCCGGGAATGACATGGAGTTGTCATTGTCTCGGCCACGCACGCTTTGGATGCCTGCCGGCGACGTCCCACGCAAGATTGACGGAACACAGGGCTTTGAACTGTGGGGACTTGTGTCAATGTCAGGGGTGGTCCAACGGGGAGTTTGACATTGCGGTGGGAAACATTCGGATACCTGTACCAACATGTCCATCTGCTCGGTATGGGACTTCAGGGATCAGAGTCCGAGGGCGTAGAGCCGAGTGGCCTGATTCCGTAGCTTGCTGACGGATGACATGTTATTGATCACTCGGAAAGAATGTTTATTGTTTCGAGTGGGATAGTAAGGGCAAGGAAGAGAGAGAGAAAACATCCGAGCATCGCGAACGCAACCTTGCCCAGGGATGACGGGCCAAGACGCCGTGACACGAGGAGTATTCCCGCGAAACAATGAATGGAGTAAAATCTGATGCAGATCGCAAGATTCTTCTGGACCGCTGCAAACAGATTCCAAAAATCAGGTACCGTGAGTGCTGTGGAGGAGGGGCTTTTGCACGAGGCCGTCACCGTCCGTTTGGCAAGGCCGACACCGGCCATGCGGACGATAGGACTGTGCGACGTCGTCTTATGCATCTCGACGAACAGAGCCGTGGAGTCTGGCTCGGCAAACTGCTGACAGCATGTTTTTGGTGGTTGTGTAACAGAGTGAGTTTGTGACATATGAGCGCCATCATGCAATGCCTGCTCGAGACAACACGAACCGGGCCTCTGGGACGGGCAGGTCTTTTCCCGGCGGAAGGGGAGTAGGACGGGTTTTTTTTTGTTTTTTCTTGCAGGAACGACGGTGTCTCAACATTAAACGAATCACGGGGCTCCAAGAGAAAAGCCTGAACGAGGCGAGTGAGACATCTGCGAAATGTTGGCGGCGGAGACATGGTGCTGGTTGGAACATGGCCTGTGGGCATGCGGCTGTCTGTCACCAACGGGAACTTTTGCACCGGGACCGTCGTCTCCCCTCTTTCTCTGCCTCCCTCTTTTTCCTCTCAGGGCATTAATAGAAGGGCCCGAGAACCTGGGATGAGCATCTCTGCGGCGCAGCGCCCAGGCCCCAGGCAGTGGGCAGCCATTCAAGTGGCGAAGATGGGCAGCATGTGGTTGTTGGTGCACATCACATCACGTTTCCTGCATGCCCAGAACTGGCTTTCCGTCCAACCCGTCACACCGTTCTTTCGACGCTGGCGGCCGTCCTGTCACGGTCCAGACTCCCCCTTCAAATGATTCATGACTGCGGGCTTCTGGCAACACAACAACGCCGCAGATGTGATTGTAATTGTAAATGAATCCTTCGAGCCGGTACCAGAATGCCTTCAGCCAGAACGGCCTTGTTTCTGGCAAAAAAGTCTGGGCTGGACGGACATTGCACAGGGCACCGTCGCCCGGCCGGAGCAGAGAGCTCTCTCAGAGCGGATGTTACCCCAACTCTCTCCACCGACAGGCCATGGCTGCTGGCTGGCTATGCGAATCATATCCTGTCATCCTATCAACGCTTTTGGCCTGACACCACTTCGCGCAGCATTTCCCACCGCAAGGGTGCCCGCATAGCTAACTGGGTCTTGGTGATATTTTGGTGTTGGACCCAAATTCACCGTCGTCTTCGCTTCCGAGGGCAAGGTGAGGGGGAGGAACATGAGGGCTCGTTTACGCTTCTGTTCCCATCTCCTGTCAGATGTCAGATGGATCCTGGGATGGCATGTCGGTAGACCGCCGTCCTCTCGTTCCGGTTGGTGAGCCCAGGGCCGACGTGAGGAAACTATCTGTGAAATTTGGTCAGCAGTAGTCGGCAACTTTTCCTCATTGATCTGCGATCCACGTTCAACTCGGCGCAGGCTTGTTTTGTAGTTGTGGCACCTCTGCAAAGCCCCCTTGCTTTTTCTTGTTTTAATTATGGGCCTTCAGTACCTCTGTACAGACAGGTGGTTGTTGGTTCTACTCTCACGCACGCACTGATGCATGCACCAGGCTAGGTCTACGTATCTCTTTTTGATTTTTGGTTCTTTTTTTGCCTCCTCCTCTTTTTGATGCAATTGATGCAGCAACAATCCACATTGGATGCGTCCTTCTTACCTTAGGCGGCTGCACGCAACTCCAAAGGGTGTTTAAGCCCCCTCTAATGCAGAGGCTCAATCTAGTTTCCAGCTCGCCCGTCGCTCCGGTCGAAACAGAGCTCACCTGCTATCCGCTATTTCTTCCACCCCTGTTGCTTGCTCTCGACAGCTGTACCCGGTAGCAAATCGGGGAGGAAGGCGACTGAGGGGCCTCATTTGTCAATTCCGCGCCAACGCGCAAGCCTGGGTTGCTCTTGGGGGGTTTGCTCTGTTTGGGTTCCAGTTCCAGCTCATCCACAGCCAAACAGAAGCCATACAGACGACGAAGAAGGGGGGGGGGGCCCAAATCAAAGAAATCCAGGTCCCAGGGACCCGGGTCCCCCCCCCAGGGTTGTGGAATCGTATCAGTCGACACCGAGTTCCAACACCAACAACAACAGAACCAACCA
>JAKMXC010000163.1:0-98855 GCA_025328345.1 Colletotrichum sp. SAR11_59
GCTTAGTATAACTAATAAGTTTTCTCTCTTGCCTTATTATACTAGTAAAGCTATATATTCTAGATATCTATATAGTAGAGATAAGTTAAAATATACTCCTTTTCGCCTATTATTAGTTAAATTATCTACTAATTATTATAATAAATCTTTTATATATCTCTAAAGCTAAGTTTAAGGTCTATAAAGAGTTACTTAAAAGCTATTATTTCTTTTATAGTATACTTTAGGCTTAGAAGCTTAGCTTCTATAGTTAATATAGTTACTATACTTTAATATATAGCTTTCTATTAAATTAAGCCTCTAAAGAGAGATATTATAAACCCTTAAGATAACCTTTATATCTCTTTATTATTAGTAAAGGATATATTACTTATAATTAATAATACTTAGGCTACCTTACCCCCTAAGATACTAAAGCAAATCATAAAGTATTAAGTATAGTATAAATATTAAATTACTTAGTTTATAGTTTAGTAGTATTTTAGAGATAGGTTTATTAGGAATTATAATAGTAAGGTATAAATAAACATAATATTTAGCTATATTATAATTATAATATAGAGAATTAATCTAATCTTCTCTTAATATAAGAGGACTTACTATATCTTTACTTCTCTATTAAACTTTCTAAGTAATATAAGGGGAAGAGGTATAATTAGCATTTTAGAATTAATAAGATTAAACTTCTTTACTATTTATTTAATATACTAATTATATAAAAAATAGATTCTTTATATTATTTAATTATAAATAATCTTAATTTTTAAGTACTATTTAGCTAGCTTTTAGTCTTTTAGCTTATACTTTTCTTTAATCTTTTTTATAACCTTTTCTACTTCCTTTATATAATCTTTATAATATAAGATAAAAATATTATTAATATAAAAGAGTATAAGAACTTTCTTATTATAAAACTAGAAGAGATATAAGTTTTTACTTATTAGATATAATTTAAAATAAAAAAAAGTACTTAAGAATTCTTTATACTAAAGTAGAGGAGTATTATAAAAGCTATATAAAGTATATTAAAGCTTAATAACCTTTTTATCCTTCTTAAAACTATCTAGTAAGTAATAAGTAATAAGTAGGTTATTTAGCTTATATATAGCGTTTAAGAATATATTAATAATATTAAATTAGTAAATTTTAAAGTTAAATTATATTACTAAAGTTATTATAACTTTAAAAGTTTTTATAGTAAAAGTTATAATATAAGTTTATTCTAAGAGGTGCTTTTCTTAGAAGTTACTTTAGATATAAATTTTAGCTTTATAGTAGTTAAGATATCTATATTAATTTAGCTTATATATAAATACCTATTTTAGAAGTATTAGTTTATTTTTTACTTTTAATTTATTTATAATATCTTAGATACCTATTTCCTTAAGTTTATTAATCTTAATATTATATACTTTAATAAAGTAGGAGTAGAATAGTTCTAATATATATTAGATATCTCTCTATATCTTAAGTAGTTTAATAAGCTAGTTAATATAGATTTTTCTACTTAATATTATAGATATATACTCTAGCTTTACCTAGTAAACTAAAGTAAAGATAAAGTAGTAGAATAAGTAGTATCCTTAGTCTACTTCTTTAAGTACTTTCTACTACTCTAATATATATATTTTAAAAAAGGTATTTTAGTTTTATTCTATTTAGAAGAATATAAAATATATTCTAAAATAAAGTAATTACTTTAGTTTTATAATTTTAGGTTAGCTTAAGTTAGTATAGTTATATACTTACTCTAACTCCTCTTTAGTAGTACTCTCTTCTCTAGTTCCTAAGTATAGTTATACTAGTTAAGTAAGAGAGTTACTTCATAAGAGTAATTATATATTAATATCCTCTACGTCTAGATTTTATAGAGGAGAGGTATCTATCTAAATATATATCTTATCTAAGATTATATCTTTAATAGAGGTTATATTCTTACTAATATCTTAAGTCTCTTTTAATACTTTATTATCTTAGATAAGGTTTAATAATAGTATTAGGTTTATTACTATCTACTTCTTAATAAGGTTTAAATTTAACTTAGAGGTTAGTATCTATCTTCTTTACTTATTATTAACTATCTAAAGTTCTTTTAATAAAGAAAAATATAGTAATAATACTTTATTATCTATTATTAATATAATATTAGCTTTATCTTATACTCCTAGAAGCTATAGCTTTAGAGGTATAGAGGATATTAGTTCTTATATCTTATTAGTAACTAAGTAAACCTCTTTACTTTAAATTACTATCTTTATATTATCCTTTAAGTAGAATATCTTCTTATTAAAGGTTATATTTTATATAATAATAACTTCTTAAAGCGAAAGTATCTAAACTTTATAGAAGTTATATAAGTTTACTATATACCTTATTAGGTATCTAATATACCTTTACGTTATAACTTTAAAGTTATATTTATTTTTATTTACTTTATATTCTTTCTTAAAGAGGTATACTCTATAGCTATATATATAAACCCCTCCTTATTAAAGGTAAGAGTTAATTAGGAGGTTTACTTTATAAATAGGTTTATAGCGTTTAATATAATCCCTTAACTAGTTTTCTTTAATTTAGATTAGTAAGAGCTAGTTATAATATTAATAAAGGCTTATATTATAAAAGAACGCTATAACTTATACTACTTTAACCTAGAGAGTAGATAGAAAGCTTACTACTTAAAGTATTATAATAGCCTTTATAATTAGTTTCTAACCTACTTACTCTACTCCCCTATTTAGCTCTTTAGTATATAAAGGAGCTTATTTAACTTTAATCCTTATTTCTAACACTTAGATCTAAAACTCTAATAGTTTATTAATTATAATTATAGTATATTTACTATCTTATCTAATCTTATATAACGTGAGGCTATATTATCTCTATACCTAGCGTTTAAATATTTAAATAATAATAAAAACTAAATATTAGGTTTTATCTATATATAGAAATATAAAGAGTTAACCTATATACTTATTTTTAATAACTAAGAGCTATTTATTTATATTAAAACTTATTAAGTAATTAAATAAATCCTATAAGATCTTATAGAAAAGTTATATTACTTTCTATTCTAAGGTATATTATAATATAACTTACTTTATATATATTATTATGTAATATTAGTATTTAAAGTATAATATACCTTAGATTTTTACCCCCTAAGTATTAAGAATAAGTTTCTTAAGCGCTCTTAGACTAAGATAACTAGAGTAAAAGTGCTATATTTCTATAGTATTAATATAAGTTTAAATAAGTTCCTAAGTATATCGCTTTATATAGGTTATTATAAGAGTAAGTAGACTTATTATTAAAGTATTACTAGAAAGAATATATTTAAAACTAAGATATAAGAAATAAGGTTAGTAATCTATAAAAGTAATATTACCTTTTTTTAAAAGTTTCTTTACTTCTACGCTATCTTTATAATCTCTAATATAAAGAGTATTATTAAAACCTAAATACTAAATACCTATCTTTTATAATAAGTATTCTAAGATAATATTAATATAGAAGTTATCTATAAAGATAATATCCTAAAGCGTTAAGTCTTAAAGTTTATTTACTCTATTTAAGATATTATAAAGGACTTTTATACTTCTTATTATAATAAGATATAAAGTTATATTTACTTTAATTTACCCTTTTACTTTATAAATAATAAAACCTTCTTTAAAGAAAGAGATATTATTAACTAAATAAAAAGTATTATAATTATTTAATACTATACTACTTAAGAAAACTCTTAAGCTTTAAGTATAAGTTATATAGATCTTATTAAGTTTAGGTTCTAATATAAAGGTTCTTACTTCCTCTATCTTAATTATAATAATAATATCTTTAGTAATAATATAAGCTACTACGTTAGAAAGAAGGTTTATCTTAAAGGTAGAAGTAATAGTTAATCTCTTTACTTTACTAGAGTTATTCTTAAGTAGTCTTTTCTTATTCTAATTCTTATTATTACTAAGTTTAAGAAAACTAAGGTTTTTTATAATAAACTACTCTTTATAAGCTATTTTAATATAAAGCTTAAAGTACTTTAGTCTATTAATTTTAGAATAAACTTAAGTTATTTCTTTAAAACTTATATAAACCTCTTTACTTATAAAAGTAAACTTAAAGTAATTATAAGTAGATAAGGTTTACTTATAGTCTCTTCTATAAATATAATATAAAACTAACTTACTTTATAAAAGCTTTTCTAAAGTAAAGTTACTAGAGATTATATTATTAAATTATCCTACTAGCGTTATAAAAACTCTATTAATATAACCTTTTAAATAAGTTCTTATTATATCTTTATAGAGAAAGTTTTTAAATATATTAATATACTAAGTTATATTTTAGATCTTAGTACTAAAACGTTCTTACTTAATAATATTAATAAGCTTTAGATTAATTTAAAAAAGAGTAAAGTAGTACTAAATTACTTAGAAAAAGGTTTTTAATATAAAAGTTCTCTATACTTTAAGTAGCTTATACTAAGAAGTTTTAAGAAGTATATTTTAGAAATCTTTAATCTAAGTATTAAAGTTAATAATAAAAACTACTTAATTTAAGATTATAATATATTCTTTATAGATTATAGTAAAGTTATTTAAATTACTTAGAACGTAATATTATTTTAGAATATAGATTAAAATATAAAAAGTATAATCTCCTTTCTCTAAGAGCTCTACTTAAGTAAATATAAAGATCTCTTCTAAAATAATATTTTTAACTTACTTATTTAAAACTTTATATACTTACTCTTTTTATATATATTTTACTTTATAAGTAGTATATATAGTAAAGTATAAAGTATAAAGTTTAAAAATACTTATAAATCTCTTAATAAAAAAAGTAAGTATAATTAGTATAAATAATAGTAAGTTATTAGTAATTTCTTTAAATTCTTCTTCTTTAGAGTTTTTATTTTAGTTAGTATTACTTCTTATTATAACTTTTTATATATTTAGAATAGTAAAAATATAAGAAATAACTATTTTATTATAAACTTCTTATTCTATTTTATAGTATTTATATTACCTCTTATTTTCCTTTTAAATCTAATTATTAAGTAAAAATATACTTTTAACTCTATTTTAATTAGAAGAAGTATTAAAAATATTATCTAAGTTAATATATTTCTAAATATCTTTAGCTTTTACTTCTACTTAAAAAATAATATATTAAACTAAGAAGTTATAATAAAAAGTAAACTTATAAGAAGTATTTAAGTTAGTAGTTATTATTATATTAGAAGTATACTATAAATTAAAGATAATTATAAAAACTAAATTTAAGAATTAAAATAGAATATAATAAATATAAAATAAATTAAATAAAGTTATAATTTATTTTATAAATAGTAGTTTAGAGGTATAATATAAACTAAGTTTATAACTATTATAAACTAGCTATAATATATATATAGTATTTATAAGAATAAAATAGCTTAATTCTTTCTAAATTAAAGTCTAATATAAAAAGTCTTTTTAAAAAATAGATCCTAACGCGCTAGAATATTATTAATCTAAATAAGTAGGTTAGAAGTAGGTCACCTCACACCTTCCTCTAAGCGTAAGGCTACCTCAGATGCTTAAGGGCATCACAACATTTATACATCATCAAAAATGCTCGGAATGTGATCAGAGTTGTTGCATGCTCCCCATTTTTATTGATACTGTCGATACTGATAAGTCTGACGACAAAGTGACCGTTGCTTGTAGTCTCGCGACACGTGAGAATTCCACACTTAAGCTGTATTACCAACCTTGTCAACACCTTTCACGAGAAATGCCGCCTGAAGCCTCTGGCTTCCCCTGGAAACTTGACAAATTCAACACACGGATTATTTTGATTCTTTCTTCCTTCATGTTCCATCTTCAGTTGACCTTCACCTTAATTCTAACGCAAGCCAACACTAAGCAATCGATAGCAGTAATGCTGTCAAAATCTCAGTGCCTGCCAATCAAGCAAAGCTCTTTGGCAGTATAGGTTTCTCAATTTATCTGTCTCGCATCTTTTGACATGGATAAGAATCCGAACTCAAGTCGTTTTCCGGGATGTGGCGGAAGCCACGACGCCGAGCCACTCAACCACCCGCCCGGAGCTTGAACCCGATGGGGCCGGAGCACACCGTTAGCATGTATTTATTTGAGTCGGGGCTACGGAGTGTTGGTAAAATGCGAACAATGGAATTTATGGCGCTCTCTGCTTCGGCATTATTGCTTGTGTTCTCATGCTTAGAGGGACAAATCCTCAGGCGAAAGGTATTGCAACGCACTGAGACTGCCATTACTGAAGAATCATTTCCCTCGAACACAAGGAGTCATCTGAATGAACTGTTAAGCAGATACAAGGGTTGCACACCGCGGCGGACGATTTCCGCGAGACTTGGTAGACATCGATACGAATCCGAGTATGAGTATTCGGATATACACGCGTCGCCAGATCGAAATGCACAGTGGCCTCCGCATAATTAAGCCCCCGCAAAAGGGACGGGCCTAAGAATAGCCTTCCGGGTAGCATCCATTGAACGACTGCAAGTCCTCATCAAAGGCTAATTGATCGATGGATGTAGTGAAATTCTGCGGTTGTCAATGAGTGTTACCTCGTAGGCTTCCATCAACATTGCACCATGAACCGTCGGGTCAGCGGCAATGCCGAACGACGTGAATAAAGCACTCTTGGTCCCATCGCCTTCGCTTGTGCGTGTTCATTTCCCAGCCGATGTCACACTGAACATGGGAATTTTCGGCGGCTTCTCAGTCATGTCTACGAAGATCGACACGACGGGGGCGGTGGTGTTGTTGAACTTGGGTTCCGAGCGCCCACATCCCGATTTCAGTGGGGTTGTAGGGACAGCCTCGTCAGCTTCCACGAACCTGACGTCAAAACAATATTGGATAGGGCTTGCTAGATATTGAGGGGTCTATATTCGGGTTGTTTCATGGGTTTTGATAATGGAGTTGTTCCTTGGATTAACCAACCATCCCTCTTTGCTTACGTACCGGGGTGAATTAGATCGACTTTGATTTGTTGGTACGGGAGTTAGGTGTTCTGGACTAGGCTATGAATCTTTCAGCCTCCCAAGGGTTGCTCATGGTGACGCGTATCGGTAGTTCCGATAGAGGAAGAGGCATTGGACGCTGATGCGTGGAGACTGGGGAATATGGAGAAGACCGCGTCGCCCAGGGGAAGGGGGCGCAATGGGAATTTTCACCCGGAAGGGCGATCCGCGGCCAGCGAGCCTGTTGTGAAAGGGGAAAAGCAGCGATCACGAAATGAAAAGGAGCTTAATACAAATAGAGGCGTAGGTAGTTGTTTTGTAAACATCTCTACCCTCGTCATCCAATCTTTTCAAACAACGGCGATCACACTCTTTCCGTCACTCTTTATCTTCCTCCAAGATGAAATTGCACTCGCTCGCGTCCATTGGCCTCCTGGCCTCCGCCGTTGTCGCCCACAGGGAGGTCGCTCCTGGTGTGGTCAAGCGCCACGCCAACCTTTCCAAGCGTTGTGCTGCTGGGTCCGCGGCCTTCAAGCAGAAGCGATTCCAAAAGCGCCAAGAAGCCGCCAACCTCGAGCGCAGATCCGGCAACAGCAGCGTCACGATCGTGACCGAGGCTCCGTACTACGAAGATCTTCAGAACAACACCTGCGTCCTCGCGCCCGATGTCACCGCCGGACCATACTACTGGCCCCGATCAGAGACCCTGCGTCAGGATATGACCGAAGACCAGATCGGAGTTCCTCTTACCCTTGACGTCGGTGTAATTGATATGGCAACTTGCGAGCCTCTCCCAAACGCGCTCGTTGCGTTTTGGCACTGCAACGCCACGGGAAGCTACTCGAGTTTCACGGGCCGTGATCCTAACACGGATTTCCGTGAGCTCCTTGAGTCACTGAATGTCACCGATTTCGAAATTGGTACTACAGATTTGCATACCGATGACACTACATGGCTGCGTGGAATGTGGCCCACCAACGACGATGGTATTCTGGAGATGAAGACGAATTTCCCTGGCTTTTACATTCAGCGCTCTATTCATATTCACGCGCAAGGTAAGTCAGAAAGAAATGGACGTCGAGATTCGTGCTAACAATGCTTTACTAGTCTTCACCGATTGGGTCGTCACCAGCAACGGCACCGTCAAGACGGGAAACACCAACTCAATTGGTCAACTGTACTTCAACGAGACGGTTTCCCAGGAGATTATGGGCCTCGAGCCCTATGTGTCGCACACCGAGATCAACCGCACTACCAACGACGTCGACTCTGTCTACTCTGAGGGATTCGCCAACGGCTACAACCCTGTCATCGACATCGTTCCGTTGGATGGAGTTGATATTCGCAACGGCATGGTTGGCTACATCACGATCGGAATCGATACCGAAAACAGCCCTTCTTTGAGTGGATCGGGTGGCAGCGGCGGTGGTGCGGCTCCGAGCAACACCACGACACCGGCCTAAGAGCGGCAGCTGCGAAGAGGTTCGGAAGTCGGATTGCATAGCGAGGTGTTTTTTGTTTCATCTGAATAGCGGTTGGTATACGATTGTGACGCAGGGTTGGTACGCAGAAGTCAGATCATCTTAAGCAGATCCAATAGAATTCGGGTTTTGTTCGACGGTTACTGATCAGCTAATCTAACATGATCTCTTCTCCTACAACCTACGTGGGATCACAGCGATCGGCGATTGACACGAGCAAGCTAAATCGATCAAGGGTCGGGTGATGACCGCTATGGCTGTGACTTTTGTCGACGCTGTCGCCATCCCCATCGCTGTTGGCATCGCTTTCGTCAAGACTTATACGGGCCAGAGATCCGTGGCATAGCCCAGCCAGTGCAACCGCCTTTCGTCTATGCTCCCCGGGAACTTCCCTATCTGCCTTGCAATAGATGATGAGGAATAAGCTAGCTAACACCAGACTCTCTACTGTCTGCCTTTTGAATCGAACCTGTGCGTCAGCTCATCATCTAAGAAGGTCGATGAATTTGGGTTTCTTCGCATACCTCTCGAGCTTTGTGCCGCATGACGACTGGGAAAAAAAGCAAGGGATGGCATCAATGACCTGCTGGGCCGATTCCAGGCACGCTCGAATGCAGCACCCATGTCCAAGGGCATCTTGATCCCTGACCCCTCCATTCTCGGGCCCGGGCTCAGCGTGAAGACCAGCAGCGGCAACAATCCACGGACAATGTGTTAAGAAAACAGCGCGGTGATACATACAGAAGGCCATGCGTGCGGTGCTGGTGGGCAGACAGCCGGTGTTCCCTGGCGTGATCCGCATGTTCAGGTCGGGGAAAAGCTCGACCCAGTATCGCAGCTGTTCCTGGGACTTCAGATGGCTTTGCCATCTGCCACCGCCAGGGATCACCGTGGCGGAAGAGTACGTGTAAGACGCCCGGGGACTGAATTGCCTCCGCAAACAACGATGCATCACAGCCGCTAGGGAGCGTATCCCTAACAGTTCCTCTTCGGAGCTGTGGCTCAAAGGGTCCGAACCGTCTATCCAATCGCAGTCGAGCGTCTGAAAAGTAGTCAATACTTTTGTCCAGATATCAGCTTTCTTTGAAGTTCTACCTGCCCCGGAAGTTTCTTGTCGTGAAACGCACGGGGAAACATGGTTTTCTTTGGAATGAATGCATATGAGGGGCGTTTTTATCAACAGTAGACTGGCTTACCGGAGGTGCTCCTCGATTAAGAGCGTAAGAGACGTCCAGCACGTACGAGTAAGCCGAACTGAGCACAGACTCCTCATCATCAGCATCAATCTGTGCCAAGTCCAGTTCGCGAACGTGCATGACGGCGATTGCCACATTTTCGGTGACAAGAGATGGAATATCGCACTCGCTGGCAATAGAGGCCTGTAAGTTGCGGGTAATTGTCAGCATGGGAGGAGAGCAGTGCGCGAAAAACATGAGCAAACAGGGGCCCAGCAGAGTTAACTGACCAGGAGCAATGACACCTAAAGTTGATGGAATAAAACGTCAGCTCAGGTACTCATCAACTACTGCCACGTTACGTTTTCCACAAGACCTCTTCCCTTTCCATCTCTTCCAGGACCTACCGAGGGGAACCAACCTGGAGTTTCAGCAGCTGACTAGGCAAACCCCGCACACATCCCCGGAATGCAAGTGCGGCACGTAGACGTCACGACACCCGGGCATCTTCGAGATGTCCGCCATCAGCGTTGTGTGAGCAAGAGGAACGCTTCTTCTGCTTCTGTTTCTGGGTACTGCAATTGGCAACAACGGCGAATCCGTGTTGTCGGTGGTAGTATGCTCCAAGGGCGATGACAGCGCTTGCGAAACCACGGACGAGATGGCTCGCGTCCGGGAGACGAGCCTCTTTGAGCCGGGCCTCGATGTTGGCCTTGGGAATGAAACTGGGAACGTTGACCGTCAGCACGCGCGTCACGTAGTCACATTGCCACGTCGCGACGACGGCAGAGACCAGACGGACCTGTAGAAATAGTCGCTGAAGGCTGTGATGTGTTATGTGTCAGCGTCTGAACTCGGCTTCAACTAATATTTAAAAAGAACGTGGTCCACAAAGTCTTTTTACTTTCCCTCTCATGTTGGCACCCACAGTCACTAACCTGCAATATACGCTTGTAAAGCCGCATCACTTTCGAGCATCCACCAAGAGCCGTCATATGAGTCCGACTCGCCAGCCGGCAATGGGTTCGCGGTCCTGCTAGCGTTCGGCGTCTTATCTTCAGAGACGGACAGAGCACGAGCAATATCTTGTTGATTGTTGCCGAGCAAGCGGCAGACAGCGTCGCGCAGCCCGTAGAAAGACTGTGAAGATGCGCTTATTCTAGGCCTGCCCGGGGAAGACGGCGACAGCGGTGCCGTGACACCTGTGCTAGACTCAGAGTGTGTGTCGTTGGCGAGGACGATGACATTGGGCTGCTGTGTATTCGCAGGGGAAACTAGCTGAGAGGCCGCCTTGTAACTAATTGGCTTTTCCAAGTCGTCGACGACGGTCGTGACGGACGATTCGAGGAACTGAGAGGGGGTTCCGGCTTCGGAGGTTATCCAGCCCAAGTCGACGGCCCATTCCATGTCGTCATCCAACGAACCGGCAGAGCTGAGGGCGGAGTTGGTCCTCTCGATTGGCTTAGAGTTGCCCCATGGAGTGGCTTGTTCCTCCTGAATGGCATCAATATGCAGATCGCTTGAGTCCGGGGCATTGGCCGCGCTGGCTTTGTTAACTGCGAAGGGCACCGGGAATTGGCAGTCAGGCCCGTCCGATAGCTCGCCTTGGTAGTAGCCCTGCTGGAGGCCACGGTTGCAGCCGCTCAGTTGTAGTATCTCGGACCTGGGACCGGCGATGCCCGCAGTAAGGGGGCGAGGAACAGACAGCAGCTGGGGGTGAGTCGTGATGAAATTACGGTAGTCGGCACCAGCTCCGAGCGGAGGCCCATATCCGAGGTCGAGGCAGCCTTCGTTGGGAGAATACATGACAAAGTTGGACCGCAGAGACGCGGGTCTTCGACGTGGGCGAGGGGCATAATCCGGATAGAAACATTGTAGCCCAGTCCGCTGGGGTCGGGGTGCATCGTGTTAGCTCTTGGTACTTACAGGCGAGAATAGCAGAAAGAAAAGCAAAAAGGGAAAAAAAGACAAGAAAACTTGGACTCAGTTGGCAGGTTATACAGGGCTGTTTCTTGTCGCCTGCATTGCGTGTCCATACATCCTATCATCAGCCTTTGGTTCAAACATACTAGGAAGGTGGGTAGGTACGGACATCGTGTCTTTTTCTCGCGGCACAAAAGACAGGCGCCACGACGTCGTCTTTGCTCAAGCATCATGGCTTTTGGAGAATTGAAGCTCCCTACGATATCCCCTCTCTCACACATGCGTGCACACAGACCAACAGAGGGGGAAAGCGTGGCGGGGTTGATTGACTAATAGGTCGTGCCTCCCGGCATTGGATAACTGATGCTCCAACACTAGCCGATACTTACCCCAGTTGAGATGCTCGATGCAGCTGAGAAGGCAATCAGTAAAGGCCGAGGCCATATCACAGTGGTAAAGATGGAATTCACAATAACTGTATATACATACAACAGTCTGCTGGACCTGGTGAAGCAGAATCGCATAATTGCCATGTTCTCCGACGCCGGATGTGACCTGACCCCTCTATTCCAAGCTCCACATGAGATACTCCAAAAAGGGCTGTGAATTCAAGGTAGCGAAAGCCTCGCAGCTGCAAGGCGACACTATATTGCAACGCTAGGCAATACTAGTGTAAGCGCCGCCTTGATCAAACTGCTTTCTGTTAAGAAAGGCCGGGCGAGTACGTCAGCGGATGGGTTGACAGCCTGTTTGGGGTTGCGGCTAATTATTTCAGAGGTTCTGTTCGACTCATCACTAAGCAGCTCACGGAATTCCGTTCCAACAGGGAAGGTTCAGGGGTTTTTAAAGTACGAACTATCCCCTTGGCTGTCACACGACGCCAGAAACATGCGGAGTAAAGCTAATTAACATACACGGAATTCAACCGAATCAAGATATTGGTTCACTTCGAATTTGGGGTAAAGTTGGGGCCATGTTCGAGACGTATCTTTTGGCGGCTTGTGGCAGCCGATGGGATGACTTTTCTTGCTGCCCCGAGTAACACATAACGTTTTGTACCAGAAAGGCAAAATGCTCGTTGTCAGGCCAGACAAAGGCAAATCTACAGAGTTTTGTTCCAGACCGAGGAAGGCAGAAAATCCGGTAGATTAATTAACGTTGGTGGAAGATACCGCCCAACGCAACCCAAAACACATCAACCTTGGGCGATGTCTCGGTGGTTGACTGCAATATGTGGCGTGATGTGTCAACGGGCTTATCCTTCTCCTCCCCGTTAAAAGCTTCCTCGTTGTTTGAGTTTTGCCTACGATAGCCGCGACATCATCAATCTGCTTGTGAGAGAACTGCAACTCTGAAGGACCTCCATTGAGCAGGTATCAGACCGATTAAAGTAGTACTTGTGCTTATGTGATGCAAGCAAGTTTCCTACAGATGCAGGATGTAACTATAACGTCCACATGGTCATGAACCTGTCTTGCGAGGTAATACATAACACCAATGGAATCACCATGAACATATTCGGTCCCGGTAGAACCTGCCTTGGTGACTTGACATCGGGCCGTTATTCCGGTACCTTTAACTACCTCGTAGCCTCGTGAAGGAGAGAAGCATTGTTCAGCCGCCCCTATTGACGACGGAAATTTGCCGAGAGCGGCGGCTCACACGGTTATCATGGCACGTCGACTTTCCTTCGTTCTGTTATTCTCAAAGGCGGCGGGTTTCTTCGTCCGTTTCAAGTGGAAAGACGTCTTGCAGCAACAGGATCAACAAGCGCTGTCGCTGTCATCCTCCACCCCCACCTGCCTGAGTCCGGAGGACGGGTACCAACTGGCGACCGACTTCCAGGCCTTGATCCGCAATTACTCGGCGGCGGCGGCGGACCGCCTTCTGGCTCCCGAAGTGGTGGCCCGCTGCGACGGCATGAATTTACTGGCGGGCAAGCCGCTGGGCGCGCTAACGTACCGCGACCGAGACGAGCTCAAGGCTGCTCTGGAGCGGCAGAGTGGGCGCCCGACACCCGTCACGGTGCGGACAGTCGATGTTGTCACGTGCGACACGATCGTGCTCAAGTGGACGGCTGCCTTTGGAGAGGCGAGGTTGCCTGTTAGGGGCATCCAGATCCTTACCGTCGAGAAAGCCGGTCCTATGAGAGGTTGGGCTATTAAGACTATCGACACCGAGTTTAACAGCCTTGCGTATCTGGTCAACCTAGGCGGCACATACAAGATGCCAGAAGGTGGTTCCGACTTTCAATTTTAGTGTGGCTAAGTGCTGTTCATATTCTGAAGCGCCGGAAAAGTTTATGCTGTGTCTTAGGGTGTAATGCTGAAGATAATAATGTTTATAGGAGTCTCTTGCTTGAACCTTAAATAGAAATAAAAAGAAGACGTAATACCTATGAATTATTTAGAGTTTACTAATTATAACCTAGTAGATATAGTAAAAGGTGATCTATAGGAAGGTCTCATCTTTAGGTTAGTAACTATCTAGTTAGTAAGGCTAGGCTGCTCTATATAGGTTTCAGTCTTAATATCACCTAATAAAACCCTCTATTTATTATAGCCAGAAAACAGCAGGATATATATTAGTGCTTTAAAGCTTTTTAGTGACGATTTTCTCTTTTTAGACACTAAAAGCTTAGATAAAGGAAACCTAAACAAAACAAAAGCTATCTTTTAGAGCTGGTGCCAGGCTATTATGAAGCCGTTGATAACGTTTCAGCTAAACCATCGCACCACAAGCCGCAGGCCTACGGTTGATTCTTCCAGGCGGCCTCAGCGTACGGTTCCACACGTAAAGTGCCGTTGAATCTTTCCTTCACAAAGTCTACAATCTTGGGGAAGCTGCGGCAGGTGTGTGGACGGTCCGTGTTGATGTAATTTGTTCCCAATCCGAGGCGATAGGTGGATGGGATAGGTGTCAAGTCGGCAGTGCATACCAGCAGCTGCAGCAGCGACTCGATGCAATGGTCCCTGTGCAAGATTCCATGGACGGGATTCGGGTCGTGGTAAGCCTCGGGATGGAAGGCTTTACGAATGTGGTCCTAGGTATATCGTGTCAACGGCGGCCATCATCACATGGGGGAGAAGGGCCACGGTCGGGGATGGGGAGTATCACTTGCCAGACAGTGTATAAGGTGCATGACCTCGACGCTGATTGTGGGGGAAGGAAAATGTTAGTCGAAACAGCGTCTTCGACGCAGATGTCGATGACAAAGGAATATGTGCCACACATACGTGGCGACGTAACCTCCTGCTCTTGGTTCCCAGTATTTCACATATTCCGGACCCCATGCTTCTCGAGCCTCATCCTCGGTGACGATGAAAAAGTGACCTACATCGCATCCAGCCATCTTCGTTAGCTGCCGTGCGCTTACGCTTCGCCGGAGGATCTTGGGTCATGCGTGTACTTACCCTCGCCCAAGTGAAGATCGTACCAGTTGACGTCGATTTCTCTGCTTGGCGTCCCCGTGAATTTCAGTCTTTCCGTTCCATCCTTTCGCCCAGGTATGTATTCAGTCCCGTCGTCCATAAAGGCTGGGGTCCCCTCGAAAGTCGAAACGTGTAGCTCGATGTGCTCGGCTGCTGCTTCTATGATTGTGAATCGAGTAAGCCTATGGGCATCCGGGTGATAAAAATACAAATCCTATCGACTAGAATAGATGAAATGACAGAACACAAAATGCAAACGTGATAGACAGAGAGAAAGATGGAAGACAGGAGAGAGAGAGCGAGAACGAATGGGGTGTCAAGAGACGTAGACTTACTGAAATCTGTCGCGTATCCCATCTCAAACGATCCAAAATGGCTCATAAATGTCTGCCTCGCAGTGAACCAGGTCGAGAACCCGGCGAAGAGCAAAGTGGTCGTGAACCATAGCCACACAGCCCATCTCAGGCGCCGCCTCTCGCGTCCCCAAGCTGCTTGTTCATGGATCTGGTTCAGAAACCGGGTTGTCTCGTCGTCGGCCTCCGTGCTGTAGCTTAGTCTCTGGATGGACTCCACGGACGACATGATGTTTTTCCTGATAACTGATCTTTCTCTGAGGGCTAGTCGGATAGGCCGTGGAACGATGGGCTAGCTGACACATGGAGTAGATTCTTGTTGTCCTCCAAGGAGTGGAGTGGGTTTACTGTTAGCACGGTGGCCCATCGGCTAATTGGAAGCATATTTAGGCCTGGTGGTGCCAAACTTAATCTCGAGAGTTTTCATTGCTGCACTTGTTTTGGTGTCTGCCTAATAATACCCATGCATGGAGGGAGGGAGGGGGGAGGGGGGCTGTCCTCTATCACAGGCAGACATGTCTGACGGCCATCATGATAACTCACATCATCATCCATACCTAAGTAGTGTCAAAGAAATGGAGAGAGAAGTCAGAGATCCTTTGTTTGGTGTGTGATATTCTGAAGCTTAAGCGTCCATCTCGTGGCAAAAAACAAGGAGTTTGGACTACGGCAAGACCGTCCTAGATGGGAGGCGTCAAGCAATTTTCTCTACGTAGCAGCAATTGGCAATCCATCCCCTCAATACTCGGCACGGAGCGAGTGCTCCTCCGTGGCGCGATACTGCTCGGCAAACATGAATAGCAGCGCGTAGTCTTTACACATGTGCTGATATCCCCAACCTTCGCCGCCACTCGTGTTGGCCTGCTTCCACTCGAGTGTCGCGTCGCCCGCGCACATGATGCTCTGTCGCAGATAGTCCCAGCAGTCAGAAAGGTGGTCCACATGGACTCTTTCCAGATGTCCGTCCCGCGCGTGGACGAAGGCATCTCTTGCAATGTACTGGGAAGTAGTGGTTACTTGTCAGCGATTCTGCGCTCATGGTTCCCGACTTGATTCGACTCACCAGGCAATGCAGTTGGTGGAAGACGGACAGGCGTGCCTTTTGCGCAGGCAAAGAACGGTCTAGCCCTGGCATATATGGCAGCACGCCATCGTCTACCGTTACATTGATCCAGCCGTTGCCTTCTGTGATGGGATCAGAGACGCGCGCGAGTTTTATGCTTCTTTTGTACGTTTTGTGACTAGACGTAAATTAAACGCAACTCTCGACTTTTGTGGAAGAAATAAGGGGGATGCTCTTAATTGTGAAACCATTGTATCTTGGAGGAATAGGGAACGACTCGACTCACTGGGCATTAACATAGCCCATCTGTCCTCGGTTGTGACATTGGGCCCCTGGCCGAATATCGGTTGGGACAGAAAGATGTGCTCGTCTAACCTCTCTGGCGGCATCCAAGAAGGCCGGCTCGGCCCATGACGTCCCCGCAGAATGATTGCGAGAGCGGCGATAAGCGCTATGTTAAGCAAGACGGATAAGGAGATCGCGATAGATAGTCTCAGAGACCATCTGGCTCTGCCAGACCCCGCCTTGTGCTCAAGCAGATTATGCATCTCGGGCTCAGGCTGTGCGAAAACCTTTTCTAACGACAACGATGACAACGGCGAACGGGGATGTTTCTCGATCTTAGAATACTCCATCGTGGTCGTTGTATAAAATGAACGTGTTGATACGGTCAGTTGTCGGATAGTAGGGTCCCTAACGGATATAAGGAATTAATGTTGTGGATTGGGTATTTGATATCCTTTTTTAGCAGAAAGGCAAAGTTGATAAAACTAAATTTCCTTCTCCCGCCCTTCGGCACCGAGAGGGGCTCCTCGTTCTAACCCACCAGTCTCCGAGGGTACGTTATAAATTAATATCGGAAACGCATGCCCGCTCCCCTGGTCGTATCCCCGACAAGGATTTTCTTTTCACCTCTAAGAAAGATGGAAACCCTGTTGAGAGACATCTGGAGTTCGGAGTTAACCACTCCTTCGGGTGAGGCACATCTCTCATGCCCTTTCACAGACTAATTGAGACTTCTTCCAGCTACCATTGGCCTGGATGATGACTTCCTGTCTCTTGGAGGCGACTCGTACAGTGCTATGAAGGCTGCTCAGCGCTGTCGCCTGGCCGGCCTTCCAGTCTCCACAGTTGACATACTTTTCGAGTCGACCATTAGTAGACTTGCACGCTCGATAGAGACGAAGAGAGTGGGCGCTGCCGATACAGACGGCAAGGAGACCGACACCCGTGCCCATAATGACGAGCCTTTCACCCTGAGTCTGCATGGGTTGACGCTACCTCCTGGCGTGGACCCAGACAACATTGCCTATGTAGTGCCGTGTACGCCGATGCAGGAAGACTACTACCACTTATTTTCGACGAACCCGGCGCCCGAGAGGCCGGGGATCATGACCACCTGCTACGAGATCCTCTTCCGAGGCGGCCAGGAACCTGTGGATCCGTACAGGGCGGCAAGGGCGTGGCAGGCCATAGCGGACCGCCACGCAATTTTCCGCACGCGCTTCGTGCCCCTGGCTGAGCTAGGTGTGACTTCTTGCCATTCTGGCCCATTGCCGCCAGAGGCAGTCATGCAGCTCGTAATGCGACGATGGCCCGTCGATTGCGCCGTCGTGCACGTCGACTCGGACAGCGAGTGCGAAATTCGGCAATACAACGCGGTACACACGGCCAACATGCTGTACCGGGTGAAGCCAGCCGCCTGCGTCTCGATACGCCTATTCGTTACGCCCTCAGCTCGCGTTTACATGAACGTCGTCCTCTGGCACATTGCAGCCGACTTTGTGGCCACGGGCGTGTTCCAGGTCGACTTTGACCGCTTCTACCGCGGCGCCCTGCCTGACCGCCCGGCGCCCGGCTTCGAACTGTACGTTCACCATCTCGGCCTGACGACCCGTCGTGGCCAGGCCGCAGTGGAGTCCGGCACCCGGTACTGGATCCACTATCTCACCGGCGCCGAGCCGTGCAGGATTCGGCCCCATCATCTCGGAGTGGTCGACCGGCGCCCCACCGAGCAATCCTCGTCACCGACCGCCTACTTGGATCCCGACGGAAAAGAGCTTACCTGCGTGACAAACCTCGGCAGGGCCTCATGTCGATTAACTGTAACAGGGCCGGCCGCATCCTACTGCCGTAAGTGTTGCGTCTTACCCTCCAGGTTGTTGAGTCTCGCCTATGCCCTGACCCTGTCAAAATACACTGATCAAGAAGAGGTGTGCATCTCCTACCTCGTCTCGGACCGCGACCGTAGTATTCCGGACGTCGATAAAATCCTCGGCATGATGATAACCTACTTCTACGTCAGGATCAGGGTGGTCTCGACAGCGCGCGTGACCGAAATGATACAGCGCCTCCACGCTGATGACCTGGCCCATAGGAGACACCTGATCTACCGCCCAAAGGACGTAGCCCGCGCCCTTGGCTTTGATGAATCAGCCAGCGATCTCTATGGCGTGCTCCCCGTAACAAATGTGCGTTTCAATGACCGCCGGATAGACATCCCAGAGGGGCTAGAGCTGTCGTACCGTGGTGTCGTCAGTAACCTCATCCAAGAAGTATGTTGTGCTATAAAATTGGTTTTCCCCCTCCGCTTCGCCTCTTCTTTTCCTTTATTTGGAATGGCTCATATGTGTGCCAGAATGTACAGTCTTTTAACTTGTGCCGTGCTGACTTGTGTGCGTGTGTTTCTGTGATGTAGCTATTCATCTCGCTGATTGTGGTGCCCGAGGCCGATGGAGAACACGTAAAGGCAAACTTTACGTTCAAGAGACTCTGGTTTACTGAGGAAAGGGTACAGGCAATGGCCGACACTTACGCTCGCATCTTCCACGCCATTGCATCCGGGACTTGCGAGACCGTGGCAGATGTCATGTCACGCGTGTAGAGGACCGCCCTGAGACATAAAGACGGGTGAATATGAGGTGCTGTACGGTACCTTACGTACTAGGTATAGATAGTTCATGACGACGACGTTGCAGACACTAGGAGAGTAATCAAAGTACAGTTTCTTGCGTTGGTAGTCTCACTTTCACCATCTGCCAAAAAACATGAACCGTTTTTTCCGTAGCATCGTTCTTAGTTAATTTATTTTTCATTCAGGGTCTCAATAGGTGGTCCTAAATAATTGAGATTGTTTCGCTTCAAGTCCTATTGCTTCCTACAGACCACGTAAATGTCACTTATTGAGGCGCAAGCCGTGTCGTCTTCTATCCAATGTCTCCATCCCCTGTGAAGCTCTTCAAGATTGATTTCATGTCCGATGCAACGTGCCTCGTGTTCAATCCGGGCACGAGCTTCCGGATCGGCGCTGGTGCGAGCGACCAGGCCACCCCAATTCTCACGCTCCTCGCGTGAAGACACGACCCAGGGCGCTTGGCCTACCCTTACATCATTACTTGAAAAACCCTGAGTCGAGTCAGACACCGCATTCAGATCTCGTGGGAACACTTGACCGGTCTCCTCTCCGCCGATTGAGAGGGAGGGAAAAATGGGGATTTCTTACCGCCGCCATTGCGTATGTTTTGAGCTTCCTCCCAACATATGGATCGCACCCCTTAGCCTCCATGATTGCGCTAATTACATCGTAGGTACGGCGTATCTGGTGCAATTAAAGTGAGGTGTGAGCCGTAAGATTCTTAGGGCAGGGACCGACTGAGACGTACCGCCTTGTTTTCTGGCCACATCATAAGACACGCCCTATCGGCCTCCTTACAGCACACGAGGCCGCCGACCTTAATCGCGGAGCGTAGTTCGACTAGAGCCCGAGGCGCGTCCGTTGTATGCATCACAACGTTGTGTGTATGGGCTAATTACATGGCGGTATTGCCTGATCAGCTCATCGTCCTTATGGCAGCAGCGGCCTTCTTCTTTTCTTGTCACTGATCGTTCTCCGGTTGCTCTCACCAACGTCACATAATCCCTTGAAAAGTTCGAAACCGGGCTCGCTGGCCGTAGGAGCCAGGTCTAAGGCATCCCCAACAGCGAAGTGAATGTTATGAACATTGGCTTTCTGGGCAGCGCCGCGAGCCTGACTGATTACGACCGGGCTGCCGTCAATGCCCAGGATGGTCGCCGAGGGGTAGCGCTTGGCAATGTCAATTGTGATGCTAGCGGGGCCCTGCGGAGGGAGAGATTGCGAGGCACAGTGGTAAGCATAAAGAAGACGAGCATGGGGTCTTTCGGTGTACATACGCATCCAACATCTAAGAAAGTGAAATTTGGAGGAAGAATTCCAAGGATGGGCAGGAGATAAGACACCGAGTTGGCTATGGTTCGGTTGGAGATGTGGGCGTTTATGGTGTCAACACCATGCCCTACGTAATTTCTGGTCACGTCTAGTCTTGATGGCATTCTGACACCATGAAGTCGTCTCTGAAGTGCTGTAATGTTGATGGTATGGAGACTAGGGGAGAAAAGACGTGTTTTGACCAGGTATGAAGGGAGTGTTGTAGCTACTTCACCAACTATGGTCAGCCGTACGATACACTGCCTGCGCTGACATTGATGCCAGGATCTTCCACATTAATCATTCTACGCTTCTAGGTGCGGTTGTGTGACTGATACAGCCATCTCTTCCCTAAATCCAGGAGTATCGTTGGTTACTACACAGTACAGTCACTTGTCGTGGCACTCTTCACAAGCTGTAGTCCACGGAGCTGTACGCTCCAAGCTCATTGGTCGCAGCCTACATTCGGTTAGTCTTGCATTTGCAAAGCAGATACCCTGCGAGCAAGGTAGGTCAATGTGTGAATCAATAAGCGACCCGCACCTCAATCACCGAGATGCTCTCGAGGAATGTGGGCATGATTGGCTCCGGAGAATTTGAAAAGTTATCTGAACCCGTGGAAAGCAAGACGCGATTAACATTCGTCGGCATATGGAGGTAATATGGGGGGCTAGAACCATAAACCATACCAAGGGAGCTGACAGAAGCCGGGCATTTGATTTTCTCCGTTCTGCTCGAACTCCCGGCAAAAGGAAATCCGATATCTCGGTCGGAGGCCCGGAAGACCGAAATTGGACATATAGCCAAGTTACTCAAACAAGCTCCAGGTTCGGCCCCGCAGCTGAACTCTCTGCAAGACATTGAAAGAGGTGTAGACTAATGGACAATACAGTTTGGCGTTTTGGGGAACTCACTTTGTGCACAAACCTTGATGCACGCAGCGAAGCTATTGACGCGTATCCAGTGAATTCGACTGACTTCCTCAATCGGGCCGCGAGTTTGTTGCAAGCTTCCCGGGCCTTTAGAACAGCCATCATTGGTTCGCAACGGACTAGGCCAGTGATAACAAACCCGTTCGAGGGCATGGAGAAATGAAAGGGGAGGGTCGGGGAGAATTGGGAAAGTGAATGCGGAAACCTTCCAATTGTCCACTACCACTTGAGACACACATCGGAACGCGTTGATAGGCGATCTTTGATTGGGATTCCGGGGTTGAAAACTATTCTGTCTCACGTCCTGGCCTACTGCGAAGTACTTGCGGTATTTTAGTCGATTATCCGCTTGTGGTGATAGAGTTGTACGTAACGAGCACAACTTGCACCCAAGCTTTGCTATGCCACGCCAAAATCGTTACTCCGAGGAAGAGGCGGATGAGCGTCGCAGCTCCGACGAGAAGGGCAACGAATCCATATCCAGCGCCACCACGCTATTACTGAATGATACCGAGTTCGTCAGATGGAAACACAGGCGTGACTCGAGCCGGAGCGTGGAGTATCTCGATGCGGCGGGGGGGCATCGTCATCGAGGTTACTACCGTTACCTGACTTCTCTGCTGCTTCTCGTCTCCGCATGCCTCAACGTGTATCTGGCGTTTGGTCGCCCGCCGCGAGTGCTCACGGTGCACGACGTCGATGTGGGATGCGGCGCTTTCCCACTCGGGACTGATCCTTCAGGCTATGTTCCACGTAGTAAGTTATCAGCCCCTGCACGACATAAAAGGACTTTGTCGTCGTGATCCTGCGAGTATGACTGACGGAACAAACCAGAGGTTGGATATCCGCTTCGCTGGACCAAGTGGGATAAGAACGACCAGTTCTACATATCGACTGAAACCTTCGACAGCTGGGAGAATATACAAGAGTCGGCAGCGCGCCTGAGAGCTGTCCACAACGGTATGCACATGTAACCCTACTCTGTCGCATTCTCTAACCAGCGGCAGATGTCTTCATTCACTCCAATGGCCAGAAGGCAACGTACCTTGCTTACGATGGCGTGCGCAAAGAGTTGCCTCCCGAGGCCGGCCAGTTTGGCCTCGAGCTATACGGCATCCAGGCCTTTCATCAGATCCACTGCGTGGTACGTATGTTAGACCGTAAGTTGTTCTGACGTTCCTTCCATGTTGACAGTCTACAGTATGTCCTTCTCGAATCCGTCGGCTGGGCACGGCACAACCGCCCCTCGCAGTGGGACGGCGACCACATTGCCCACTGCCTCAACACGATGACGCAGGCGGCGACTTGCCTCGCCGACTCGCGCCCCTTCGCCTACGTCGTGCCGGGTGGACACCGCACCGATGGTCAGCAGAACTGGTGCCGCGACTTCGGCGCCTTGGTGGACTGGGTCAACGACCCGGTGCGCGACCACAATTTCCACTACGAGCTTGACTCGAATGACACAGACCACTTCATGCCCATCTACCGCAACGGTTCCATTGCAGGCAAGCCGGTCGACAAGTCAGTCTGGTGAGTAGGGCGACATGAGATAAGCGGTAGCGGGGAGGCTTCTCTGTGAATCTGGATCATATTATCATGGATTGGTGGATAAACTGAGTTAGAGAATATCTTTAAAATATCTGTCTCATGCCATAACGGAAACGTCATATTACTATGAGATCTTCCACACTGCTTTACTCGTCTAGTGTCAGAACGGCAATGGAAGTAAAACTTGACGTATCCCTCCCCATTTCTCCCCCAGAGACTCGTATTCTAGACGTCTACCAGGCATCGAATCGGTTCTCTAGGTGGGTAGATGCGTGTGATGTTAGGTTTATCGATCTCCCACGCCCTCGGCCGTCCATTCCACCAGATGCAGTGCGACGTGTGCGTGTCATTTCTGCAGTGTGAATCAAGAACCATCGGCTCCCCGGTAGCAGCGGCATGCTTATAGGCCCGGTGCTGGCGTTCCCAGATGTAGGTGCAATGTAGATGGTGGAATCCGCCGTCGGTCCAGAGCCCCGGGTCAGGATGGCGGCCGCTCAGAACGACGTCCCACGCGACTCGGCTCTCCTGCTGCCGGTCCAAATAGAAAGTGCTGTTGACGTCCGCCACGTACTGACGATAGAGGTCTGCGTCGTGACAATGCGGGGGCACCCAGGCACTCATGAGCAGGTCGTACACGCACCCAGCGGCCTCAGCCTGCCTCCATGACGGGCCACATGGTGGTCCCACTGCGATAGGATCTTGTTTACTCTCGAAAGGTCGTCCATCCGTGAAAGGCGAAGATCGGAGCAGGTAGAAGACGGCGGCAAGCACAGAGACCGATCCGAGGGCAGCCACAGTTTCCCAGCTGAGAAGGCCGCATAGCCGTCGACGACGAAGCTCCTTGTGCTCCTTTTGGCCTAAAAAAGACTCCAGAAGATGAATGTCCTCTTCTTCAAACTGGTCCATCATCTAGTGACTTGAGCGAGGAAGTATTGAGACGATGCCAGTCTTGATAAGCAGATGAGGCTTTTTGTTAAGCTTACCTTTGTAAGCTTACACCAGATAGTCACTTCAACCTAAGAGGAAGTGCAGCTGGAAATACAGAATGGGGAGTGCGGGGCAACCGTATGTCTGGAAGCTACAATTATGGACTCAAGGCGTACATGGCAAAGAGTAATTACCATGGGACTGTTGTTATTCTCTGCTTGGAGCATGTGGCGGGCCGTCCTACCCTGTTTTCCTTATCGGACGGCTAGGTTTGGATGTCCTCCGTATTAGTTTCTCGCACTCAAACTCAAGTAATGAGGTCTTATGAGGGATAAATGTGATTCGTTGGGGTGCGATAGGGCTTCGGGGTCCTGGGTGCCGCTTAACAGACGAGAGGGGGTTTCTTTGTAATGGCTTTTCCATGAGGCTAATCACAAAAGTTGGCCCTGAGCCTGCCCCTGCTTCTATGTGCACTCAAGATGCAAAGACTTTGAGTATTGTTCGCTAAACAAAGTCGAAGCCAAAACTCTCACCTCTGCTGCTGTTACCCCGTGAAAGAGCAATCATGGCTCAAACTACCGCCGTTTCCTTTGAAGAAGGCTCGTCATGGAGGACGATGCCACACAAAGACCAGCTGCTGGTGCTTTGCATCTCTCGGTTGTCCGAACCCATCACGCGGACAAGCTTCAGTGTTTGTTTCACCCCGTTTCCTTCAACAAGCAAGAAAAGCTGACCAGGGCACTTCTGAGACAGACCTACATATATTATCAGCTTCAATCTTTAGATCCCTCGCTCTCATCGGCTGAGATTGTGCGTCAGGCCACATGGATGCAGACGGCTCTGACGGCCATGGTGGCGCTCGTCAGCTTGCCCACGAGCCGGGTCGCCGACTCTCCACGAGTTGGCCGGAAGGGCGTCCTGTTGATGAGCATGGCCGTCCTTGGGACGAGCACCCTCTGCTTTGGCTTCATACGCAGCTTCGCGCAGGCCATGGTTCTCCGCATCATCGAAGGAACGTTCAGCGGCGGGACGCTCGTTGTACGTACCATGATCCCAGAGATCGTGCCTGGCAAGCGACATCGCGTCAAGGCATTTCTTCTGCTGCCTCTGGCCTTCAACATTGGCGCCCTGGCCGGTCCTCCGCTTGCCGGGCTCTTGGTCGCGTATGCCCAAAGCCATGCAGCGACTAACGACTTCTTGGGTCGTTGGACGTATGCACCGCCCATGCTGATGGCGAGTGGGATAATCTACGGAGCCTTTTTGGCAGTTTTCTTCTTGTTGGAAGAGGTAATTATTGTTCCTTTCTGCTCTGCCCTGGAACCAGTGCTAGCTGTCCCTGCGCATCTCTCATATCCGCCCTGGTTGTGTGATTTGCTAACCTGACCGTGTCCCCGTCACAAAGACGTTGCCTGCCCTTAGAGACCAACCTGATATCGGGATCCGCATCAAGAAGGCTGTTGTGAGGCTTTGGCGGCGCTACAGGTCTCGCGCAGAATTCAAGTTTGGCTACGAGCCCGCTAACACGCGGGACTCAGAGGATACTCAGGACTCAGATCCTCTTTTGTCGCCACAGGCCGATGACGAGGCTCAACGCAGAAAACGCGAGCCCACGCCGGCCCCCGCGGGTAGTAAGTTGCCTCTAAGAAAAGCTCTCACGGCCAACGTTCTTCTCGCGACCAGTTGCCAGGCAATGCTTGACGGCCTCACGGCTGGTTACAACACCCTCTGGCCTTTGTTTCTCAGTGATCCCCCCGCGTCCGCCGTCATGAAGGGAGAAGAGAACTCCTCGTCCCCGCTGCGGTTCTCCGGCGGCGCCGGTCTCCAGCCCTACCAGATCGCCCTGACCCTTACGATCCTGGCTGTCACCGCGCTTCCACTGCAGATTTGGGTATACCCGCGTGTCAGCTACAAACTGAAGCCGATCGGCACCCTGCGGTGCTTCCTGTGGTGCCCGGCTCTAGCCTTTGCTCTCTCTCCGCTCATCGCCGTCACCGTCAAGTTTCCTATTCTTATGTGGCTTGTCATCGCCGTTGTCCAGCTGCTCATGGTCTTGACTTCGGCCATGGTGGTGCCTTCAGCGACCTTGATGACCAACAAGTTGAGTCCCATACCGGCCTCCCATTCTACGTGTCTGCTGCTCGAGAACACATGCTAATAGGACTTGTCACGCAGTTCTGCCCCAAGCCCGGCTGCCCTGGCCGCAACCCACGGCTTGGCCATGACCCTGTCTGCAGTAGCACGAACGATAGGCCCATTTGCAGTCGGTTACGTCTACGCAGCCACCCAGGCCAGTCGCAACGGGGGTCTCGCGTGGTGGCTGATGGCCGGCACGGCCACCTGTATCTGTATTATTAGCTGGTTCGTCAAAGACGGGACCGATCAAGACACAACCGCTACGCCGGCACGGGAGATAGCCGTCGCGCATGGCGCGAGTACAAAATCCATTGGTTGACTGTGGTTGAGCGATGGGTTCACAATATGGGATGAAAGGATCTCTCGACAGGAGACTTTAAGGCCCCCTTACCCGATTTACCCAATGTCCCGTGCTACTATTGCCGGAATCTCACACACCCGAGGACTGGTATTAAGAGATGCTTAAGTTTGAATTGCCAGTTTATGCGCTTGTCCTGAGACTAGTGAGGTGAACCACACTCTTTACATGTAACTTGGAAGTCGCAGCATGCGATCGTCTATGAATTCATTCCTCAAATCCCATTCCATAACCCACTCACTTCTCCAACAGCATACTTGAAAATCACACCTAGTGCAACTACGCGGCATACTTCAAGCATGTGCTCTAGACCAGCCATATGGATCTGAAAGGGACGTGGACTCTTAGCTGGCCTGGGTAGCTTTCTTCCAGTTTCTGAAGCTTTCCGGCCCGGAGCTGCCCTGTAAACCTACACCATGCTCCACGTGGGATAAGCTTTGCGTGATCGGGGCATGGTTGCGGGAACAGTTTTCATCGAACATCAATCCCAAATGTTACCATATGACCACCTGCGAGTTTTGCCATAAGCCATGTATCAAAAGCTCACTAAGTGTTAAAGCCAGCGTTGTATCCTAGCGCGTGCTGCGCATGGTCTATAGCTTATCTTGCGTTGTTTATGGACCTTGTTTATCGCCGTTTCAACAGCACTATGGCCTTGTCGCGGTTCCTGTGCCTACTCTCGGTCTTGTACCCGCTCACTGTTGCCAGTCATCATGGCTCCTTTGATCGGTGGCATCCCCCCGGTCCTGGAGATGGTACGAGGCTGGGCCCTGTTCTGTCGACGACGATGAGTGCTGGCTGACAAGTTGCTTGATAACAGTCCGCTGTCCCTGTCCCATGCTGAATGCGTTGGCGAACCACGACTTTTTACCCGCCAATGGCAGGGGCATATCGCTGGAGATCACGACGCGTGCCTTGAGGGACGGCATCAACGTTGATCCCTATGTGTCCCAACTGCTCTTTGACCACGCCATTAAGACGAATCCTGACCCAAACGCCGCCACCTTTGATCTCGACCACCTGAACCGCCACGGTATCATAGAGCACGACGCAAGCCTGACGTGAGCTTCCGCTCCCCGCATTTACACGTTGGGGGACTTGATCGGAAGATGACTGACTGACTGATGGCCGTAGACGACCGGACAACAGCTCTGGAGATCCGAGTGTGTTCGACCCCGAGGTGTTTGAGGAAACACTGCAGTACTGGCCCGACCCCATCGTCTCCGTAAAACAGGGCGCCGCCGCCCGACTTGGTCGGATACGCACCTCAGCAGGCACCAATGTCGACTTCGAGATGAGGTTGGAAGACAACTTCCGTGGACTTGGGGAGGTGGCGGGGTTCTACCTGGCCCTGGGAGACCGGGTCGCTGGCACGGTGAATCGCACTTGGCTGACCTACTTTCTGGGTAAGACTCTGTTTCTCTGTTCTCTTACCCCTCTTCGCTTTTCGTTTATCTGATAATGTTGTTTCCTGTACTCCTTATCACTTTGGGCTACGCTTACACGGAAGATAATTTGCAGAGAAAGAGTTCCTGCCAGTTCAATTTGGCTGGACGAGACCCCACGACCCTATCACGCTTGAGTCATTACAAGCTGTCATGACCAAGGTCTACGAAGCGACAAAGGACATCATTGACGAGGAGCGCCACCAAGGCAATTCCAGACCCAGGAGGGACGCCGACCAGCAGCATGTGCTTGGCGGGGTACACTGAGATGGAATTAAGCCTTTCAATTATTAACGTCCGAGATTTATCGGAGAATCTGTCTCTTTGAAGCGGCCGGCTCACGTCAACAGGATGAATGAGGCGATCAGGTTGTCAATTCTAGTTATGTGTTGCTACGCACCGAGTTTGTTAACGAAAAGAAAAATTAGATTTATCGCATAAGTGTAGATTTTAAATGCGCATTTTGTCCAGCGCGCTCGCATAATACTCACATTGATTATTGTGTTTTGCGAAGTAATCCTTAACTGATAAATGAGGTTTACATTTGACCAAGGTGTTAGTTGTCTTCAACAGATCTTACGTAGTAGATTAGTAGCTGAGTAAGTACTTCAGGAATCCCTGCGAGCCATGCAATATCAGCCAAGACGAGGGGCAACGTCGTGCACTTGTGGAAACTACCGAGTAAAGTTTGCTGATGTGATCCCGTCTATCCGAAATCAAGCACCTCTGTTTAGGATGAGCAACTTGGCTTTGCAACCGGCCTTCGCGTTTCGGGGAGGCAGAAAAAAGAAGAGCTTGCAAATGCGGTTCTTCCATGCTTGAAACATTTGTACATGGCTGGCAGTTGATCAATTAGAAGCTTACGCACTATACAAGAGACCAGTCGGCTTAGCAAGACCTCTGGTTCGCTACACATCACCGACCTTGGTATTCTCGTTTCTGATCCTTCTTGAAATGGCGGCGAGCAAGAATCCCTTTCTGATTCAGGACGCGACGGCAGTTCGAAGCTACGGCAGCGCCAGATCGCTCGCAGCCCCGCTCTTCCTTATCCACGACGCCAGCGGCAACATATTTAGCTACCTCAAGCTGGGCTTGCTGGGGGGTACTCGTATAGTATACGGCATAAGCGACCCTCACTTCGGGCATGAAGGCGGTGCCTGGCTGAGCGTCGATGAACTTGCGCGACACTACATCAAACTCGTCAAGAAAGTCATGCTACGGGGAGACATTCTTCTAGGAGGTGAGCTATGCAAAGCTACCCGTTCTCCCTGTTCGCACGTCCAAGCTTCCACCTTAACTCCCGCAACCGCACACATACACTGCAGAGTTTGTGATTACTTGACATAGTTTTACATACAATGTGCAGAATCTGACAAGTGAACAGGGTGGTCGTTTGGGGGTATCGTTGCCATTCAGATGGCCCACATGCTCGCCACAGAAGGCCGAGGCCTCGTATGCTCAGGCCTGATTCTGATCGACACCATCTACCTTTCGCCGTCCCG
Source organism: Colletotrichum sp. SAR11_59 (assembly GCA_025328345.1). Classification (NCBI taxonomy): domain Eukaryota; kingdom Fungi; phylum Ascomycota; class Sordariomycetes; order Glomerellales; family Glomerellaceae; genus Colletotrichum; species Colletotrichum sp. SAR11_59. The sequence continues at coordinate 29,494 of JAKMXC010000163.1, forward strand.
CTCTCTCGGCTCCGACGCAAACTCTAACCTTGTGCCCTCAATGCCCGCCAACGTAACGCCCGACACTCGCGACGAAATCCTGGTCTCGCTGGTGCGCTGCCACATGCTCTGCTCGTCGTGGTCGCCACCCTCGTGGGCCTGCCTCCGGGTTCCACAGGCGGTTCTCATCAAGGCCGCGGATCCGATTTCGGGCCAGCTCGGGGGCCAGTCTGAGCATATCGGAGACCGCGAGCCTACCGGAGACCGAAACCTTAGTTTGTGCAGGTTGGACGCGCAGCGCCATCTGATCGATGTTGGATGGAGCGAGACGCAGCCAGGGCTTGTCACAGCTGTCATCGACACGCCGGGACACCACTACGCCCTGTTTGCTGACGAGAACGTATGTTTCTGTTTCTGTTCTGCACAGTCACTTCGTTTTCTTGTCTCGCGTCTATGCGGAACTGGATATTTCTGGACTAGGCTAAAACAGAGGCATTGGCCTTTTGCAGATATCATCCACAACTGAATCACTCAAGCAAGCCCTCAGACTTCTGGAGGGCGACCAAGAACAATGACTGATGATAGCCGTGGTAAATTCACCAGCGACGTAGTGTCAGAGGAACACCCAGAGGAACACCCAGACAGCAACGCAGCCCCTTTGAGCGAGAGGGATAGCCTCCTCAGCTGTCACAACTGTCAACGCCATCTACGCACCGACCATGTTGATTCTCGGGAGACAAGTGTTCCACAACGGACGAAAATCTCCATAAGATCCTTTGCCGAATCCATTTTGTGGGTACAGTGGGCGATAATCTTTTGCCTTGCCATCATTGTTTGGGCCCTGGAGGCGCAGCGGCAGGCATGTCTTTACAAACCGACAACGGTACTCGCGGCGGCCCGAACCTGGTCAAATATCGAGCCGCTAGTTCCTGACCATGTCACCGCGGCCACAGATCCCCTGAATTACGGCTACTACGTGCCCGAGCCGATTCCCTACGATATCTTCAGCAACGTATCACTGATGGAACAGCGAATAGCGGAGCTAGAGTACGCCAATGTAGCCACAGGGGTGAAGGCCAACTCACAATACGGCGTCTACATTGACGATTCGGGCAGGCAGCAATTCCTTTATCCCAAGATCACCATCAACAACACCGAGGCCTATGTCATATCAGGCTTGCACCAGATGCACTGCATGATGGAGATGCTGCGCGATTACGGCCTGCTCGTCAACGGGTTCCGCCCGCTGTGGAACGACCACCACGTTATTCACTGCTTCAACAAATGGTATAGGTCCATTGCCTGCTCTGCAGACAGTACGGCCGAGGGTTACCAGGAGGCATTCGGCAGTGTGCCCATGAGCGAGATCCGCCGCGCGAGCTGGGCCAGCAGCGTGCCGCGGTGCCGCGACTTTCGCGCTCTTGTGCGATGGGCTGAGGACCCGATACGTGCCCTGCCCTTCCACTATGATTCGGGTCTTAACGTTTCGGCTGTTTCTAGGTTGTCGGAGGAGTGTGACTTGACCAAGTGCCGTGATGAGGGTGGTTGGAAGGGCCTGGACTGACGCTGATAGTATTAAGAGGTGTTTTGGTTGTTACATGTTGTTTGGCCAGGGTTTTGTTATCGTATGAAGTCGAGGGGTGTTTTTCAACATCATGGATGGAGGGGTGGTTTTAGAAGAGATAAGTGATTGTATATAAGACTACGCAGTCTATCTGGACAATTTAAGTTTCTCTCTGAAATACAATTACTCTGAAGATGATTGTTTATTTAACTTATTTCTGTTTATCACTTTTGTTACGGACAATGGAATTTCACTCTCCAACTCTTTCAGTCGATTCAATAGTATATGCCCATCGACGTGGACAGGTTGAAAGTTCCGGTGACGGAGGTCACGTATCGAATCACGGGCGAGTGAGCATGTCTTTGAGTGCCAAGCAAATGAACAACAGGTTTTCATCTTTTAACCTAACGGATACTCGCTCCTGTTAACAAGAAGAACGTATGAGTGAGGTTAATCACTTTTCAATGAGGACATTTCCGGATGAACACCCGCGACACCGTGATGACTAATGGTATATCCATCATGATCCATAATCCGAGTTGCATCATAGAAAGAGGACAACATTGCCAGCAGGTAGATCACAACTATGGACTGGACACCCAGACTTCCTCGGTGACACGCAATTAATAGTCAAAAGCTTACGAGGCCGGCTTATATCATCTATCGATCCTTTCTAGCCTTTTCAAGCATTGAAAAATGAACTTCGTGACGCAGAATCTGTATGAACAGCCCTCACTTAGGGCTTACCACAAGTCCGCCGGCGGGCCTGAGTCTCCCGGATAAGGCCAAATCTCGTCATAAACGTCCTTAGCGCCCGGGGGTGAGACGATGGCGTAGCGGAGGCCGCGCTCCGGGGCGTTGGCCCAACGGCGGAGGCCGTCAAAGTCGCGGCACCACATCTGCTGGCCGTCGCCGAGGTGTTTCTCCGCACCATGAACGAGGGAGATCGGGGTGGCATCAGCCATGCACTGCGTAAGCTGCCGCATCGTGTTGATGCAGTGCATGACATGACCTGGCGTCCACTGCGAGGGCTCGCCGTGCAGGCGAAGGCCGTAGTCCTCGACCATGACAATCTGTGAACGGGAGGACAAGAGGTCAGCCTCATTACCCTGCAGATCAAAGAGTAGGCTAGACATACAATGCAATGAACTTGATGGAAAGATCGTATGCCGAACACTTCGGTAGGCGTGGATCCATGGTAGGACGGTAACACGTTCTCTCTGCCGCCCCAATCCCGGTATCTAGTTTTCTGGCCGTTGGCACGTATATTTGTGGCTGCCCATTTTGAAAGAAGATCTGTTAGTTGGATCGGCGTCCAATAACGATGACGACGGGCAAACGTGATGGGACGACGTGCTTACAATTCTGCAGCCACTTCAGGCGTCTGACAACGCGCCTGATGACATCCAAGTTGTCGAACGTGTCCTCGTCCATCCAGTAAGGGTCCCGGGAGTCGTTGTAGAATGACCGCCACGACGCCGGCTGGCCCACCTCTGCTTCGCGTCAGTCGTGTACATTCTGTAAAGAATAGCGGTGTAATGGACTTGTCATGATCTGTAGATACCCTGGGGGACGAGGCCCCATGGGTCAGCACCCAATGGGATCACGGGCTGTGAGATTCTTAGATAAGATTTGACGCCGAGGGCGAAGGCGCAGGCGGCGATTGTGCAGACAGCGAGGGCGAAGAACAATATGGTGCGGGCAGGGAGACGTCTTTCCAACGCCCGCCTTCTATTGTGGCAACCGCAATCACAACAGCATCCGTCGCCGGAGTCGTTGTCATCGTCGTCAGTGATGTCGCCGCGGGTTGTGGTGTTGAGAGCCTCATACAAAGTCTTGGTCGATGGAGCCATCATAGTTGAATTACCTTGCAAAATAATTCGATGATACTCGAGCTCTGGTCTCCGCAAACACGTTTGGCTGTTGCACTATTTTTCATGACACGCCATAGATCGTTTAGATGTCCAATAAGGCGTAGACAGCTCCGTATCCGTTGGGACTGTGCAGTAGAGTTTAGAAGGCCTACAAAATAAACACCGGAGCCGAAGTCTCGAAGTCTAATTTATGACCATATGTGATGATTCGGCTGCCCCAACTTGAACTTGTTTGGCCCAAGGCAAGGGTGAAAGCAGCAAAGCGGGTGCTTAGCCGTCATCTGATATGATGTACATGGCGTCCATGCCCTTGATTTGGGGAACAGAATAATCCAGCAGCAGAGTCCTTTTTGCGCAGACCGTTACGTCACCTCAACTTACCTCTCGCGCCCTGGGAGCATCGTTACATGCCGTGCCGAACCCGCAAGGTTACGACGCCGTTAATATGTCTAATCCGACACTCATCTTCAGCTCGGTGCCCTCTGGACGCTTTCCCCAGCCGGGAAGAGATCTAGTAGTGAAAGAGCTACCCATGCCCGACGGGGAGGGCGTGCTAGTCCGCATCCAGCTGGCCTCTCTTGACCCATTTCTTCGCTCTCAGCTCAGGGACTCCTCCTCCGCCTGGACTTACACTCCCGCGCTGCCCATAGGTGAGCCGTTGTGCACGAGCGCCGTAGGCACCATCGTGCGGTCCGACGCCGTCCATGACCTCCCCGTCGGCGAGACTGTGTGGCTCGCCAGGGTCCCCATGGCGCAATATGTAATCCTCGAGGTGTCAGTTGCTGCTAATCGTCGCCTGGTGGTGCCCATCGGGGGACGTATGAAGGAATACAGCCTTGATGCGGGTCATTGGCTGGGAGTCCTTGGTGTTGTAAGCATCCCGCCGTAAAAAGGGCTTTCAAGAACCTCAACTCCCTTTTCCGCGCCCGGCCTCGTTTCCATATCCCTTTTCTCCTCGGCCTATGGCATGTATTGAAACACACACACCTCACTGAGTCTATGGGCGAGAAGAACGATACGCTAATCTATCATGCTTTGGACATCCAGCCCGGACTCACGGGCTTCGCCGGCCTCTACGAGTGCGGCCGGCCTAAGCCCGGCGAAACCATCTTCATCAGCTCGGCTGCAGGCACGGTCGGCCTGACGGTGGCTTATTTTAGCAAGCGAGATGGGCTCCGCGTCGTGGGATCGGCCGGCTCAGTCGACAAGATCGACTGGCTCCGACAAACTGGCATATTCGACGATGCTTTTGTCTTCAACCGCAAAGATAGCCACGAAACGGGTGAGTCTTTGTTGCGCCGCGCCGCCCCGGAAGGGCTCGACATCCACTTTGCAAGTGTTGGCGGTGCCCAGTTGCGCGCGGCAGCGGCCTGCATGAAGGTCCACGGGCGGATCGTCGTGTGCGACGCCATCGACGAGTATGGCAACATTGGAGGCGTCGACGACGAGCCTGGCTGCGCTACGGCACCGGACTCTCCGTGGCTCTGGCAACCTGTCGTCTATAAGAGGCTGAAAATCAGCGGATTCCTCGTCACCGATCTGGCCCGCAAGTACATGGCGAGCTTCCAGCAGCAAATGTATGAGGGCATAGAGAAGGATGGCGGACTCCCGAGGATTGCGCCGCTGCATGTAGTCCGCGGACTGGATAAGGCGGCAGAGGCGTTTGGGGATCTTTTCCGCTGTGGCAAGATCATGGGCAAGCTTCTGGTTCAGCTATATGATTCTTGACACGATGTCTTAGGCACGCGAAGCCCTTCATTTTCAAGAGTATTTCTTCCATCCATTCGCTGTAGCATATACAGTGTTTTCGCCAACTCATCCTTGCATTTTGAATGCTACGGAGATTCCGCGCAACGTAGACCGTCGTGCAAACCTACAGGGACGAGAAAGGCAATGATGGCACTGATTGTCATGGCCACTAGGAATCCCAAGATGAAGAAGCTCAGCTTTGTTGCCACCGACTTATTAGTAGAGGGCCTATCAAGTTCCTCCTCCTTGCTGACCAAGTTTCTGTTTCCACTCTCATCATCGTCCAGCCGGTTATACAGAGGCGCGTCGCCGCTCGACGTCTCTTTCTTTACACCGATGCAAATCGTTATCAGTCGATTTTGTTATTGGTAGGAGCGAAAGGCAGGAAGGACGGACATACCAGTAGGTACCTCCGTATGAAGTTTGCCATCGTTTTTTTCTTTCTTTGTCTGATACCCGTTTGCCTTCGAGCTGGGCCTCCCGTAGTTGAGATTGAGAACACTTCACTCGTCGTGCTTCGTCAAAACACCATATACTATCAAACACAGACGACCTGCCTCATTGAAGAAGTGTTCCATATAGAATGAGTAGAGCGTTTGTTTTGGCAGCCCCGTAGTCTTGTGTAAACGGGCCAATAGCGGGGTGGTTTATTGACTACCTATCTAAGATCAAAGTTAAGCGAACAAAATGGGACGGCTGGTCTGATTTTACTTCAAACGTTAAACTCCCTCGAGGAACCGAGACCAGCCAACTCTCATCAAAAGACAAAAACACACACATGCACACACGCGCGCGCACACACGTACGCAGGGAGAGAGAAGGAGACTGGCTACTCACCTGCCACTGTTCAGCCCCCATCAGTTGCACGAATGAAGAGTTTCAAATCAACTGACCATCCCGTCGATATTCCCCTCGTCGTGGGCAGCACAAGCACATCCGCCGATGTATCCGTCAATAAGCCGGCTGGCGAGCGGCCTCACACCAGTCTCTGGGTTATCTTGGCCTATTCTTCGCCCTCGATGCCGTCAGTAATACCACACGGCAAAATCCGTGGGAGTAATGGAATGTGTGACAAATAGCTGAGCATGTATACAGTCTTCAATCCTTCTTCACTATGTTTACCGTCTACCTGATAGTAAGTCGGTCGGAGGAAACGAAACACTAGTTGAATCACGAAATCAAAGGACCGCAAGCTGATGTGCAATTGATTCATTTCAGCCATACCTCACATCAGAGCTTGTTTTTGCCGTCTCCCACGTCTCGCTGGTCCTCCTCGCTGGCCCTTTGTCTGGCCTGACGGTGGCACCCATCATGGGCGTCCTGAGCGACCGCTCCGGCCGCCGCCTCGGCCTTTTTACAACCGGCTGCATTGCCATGGCCGCTTGCCAGATCGTCCTGGCGTGGGCCCGCGACCTCGTCGGCGGCAACCCGACCGCGGCAAAATGGGTGAGCGCTGCCGCCGTCTACATGGGCTGCATCAGCGCGCGCGCTTCCGTCGTCGGCTACCGCGCTATGGCTATTGACAACGTCCCACCTCGGCAGCAGCCAGTCTTCAACCTCGCGAGCGGCCTCATGTCCGCCTCAGGAGCCATTATCACGCTCGTCGTTGGCGTCGTGAGGCCTTCTTTCAAGGCCGTCACCGCCGTGTGCGCCGTCCTCATCACGCTCAGCATCTTTCCCTTGTGGGCTGTCCACAAGCCGCCCGCCGTTCATCGCCAGGCCGTTGTCCGAGAAGAGGGCAGCCGCTCCGCGGCGGTATCAGCCGTCTTGTCGGTGCCTCGGACGTTGTGGCATGCGGCGCGACATCTTCCCCCATGGATCCACCGCACTTGCAAGATCCAAATCCTGTCCCAGTATGCGTGGTTCCCTGTCTCTCACTACTTGAGCAAATACCTCCAAGACAGCTGTATGTTCTTCCTCGTCGCCCTCTCTCGGCAAGCCACTTGATACCTTTCCCCAAGTCATGATACTGAATGCTCCCCTCTGCTCCGCCATACTTTCGGGCTGACCAAGGGGAAACCAGATGTTGCCACTCTTGGAAAAGGCTCCGAAGCTGTCGCGCCGGACGTCAGCGCGCGAGCTAGCGTCCGCGTCCTCCTGATTGCCGAGGTCGGCGCCGTTCTGCTGCAGATGACAGTCGTCCGGCTGTGGGACGCGTCGTCAGCGTCGACGAAGCCCCTTCGACGGTTCATGGACGAGGACATGGTGGCGTTGCGGCGCGTATGGGCTCTGGCTTTCGCGGCGCTGGCCGTGTCGACGCTGGCCGCGGTCGTGTTCCGAGCTTCGTTCCCGGCGGCGCCCATCTGCGCTGCCAGCATTATGATCATCTCGCCCTTGAGTGTATGGGTGCCCTTCACCATCATCTCGTACGAGACAGCCGTGGTACACGAAGAGAAGGGCGGTGACCAATCGACACCTCGATCGTCGGCCACCCTCTTTTCTATCCACGAGATGGCCATTACTTTGGGTCAGGGCCTGGCTGTCTTGACTAGCGGCCTCATCAGTTTGGGGATCGAGCACATGGACACGGGACTTAGCAACACAACGGCGTTTCTGTTGGCTCCCGCCGCCGTGGCTGCCATGGCTGCTGCTCTCCTGTGCTGAGATATCCTAGAGCCCAGGATTTAGAATCAGATCCTGACACATCAATCACTTTTGAATGGATGAAAGAAATTTTAATCCTGCACCTAGGCCTGGTTTCGAGAAATATCACGCACGAACCCTGTTCCTGTTTACAGGTGCTTCATCTACGTGATTGCCGCATACCAAAATCAAATAAGTCGACGTTTTGTCTGCTTTTGAACGCATGAACTACCGTTGAATTTATAAATGGGTGTGACCTGTTCATCCAGACTCAGACGGTCCGGAGATCTGCCTCCCCCATGACACTGCCTTCTCGCTTCGGTTCCTCTTCACCAAGATACACAGCTCAACCCTTCCTCCTCACATGGATATTTAGGCTTGACCTATGGTTGTATTCGTGTTCAGCTCGATATCATTTCGGGAGCTATAGGGCACTCACTAGCTGCCAGTCTAAAGGGTAAGGCACAGCATGGACGGTCAGCTTGTCCATATCGGGCACTGGGCTCTCGAGGATGATGTTGACTAGGTACGACGTGCAGTGGATGGTGTGGCTGTAGTTGAAGGGCGGATCGAAGCCCTTGGTCAGCCACAGGTGCGTCTGACGCAGCGTGTACATGCAGTGAACGACGTGCTCGCGCTTCGTCAACCACAGCGTCGTCAGAACACGGTTTGCCGGGTCGACCTCGACGGTGCCCTCGGCGTCGTAGAACCGGTGCCACGGCCCTGCGTCGAGGAACCCGCGGATCAGCTCCTGGTTGTCAGGGTCCTCGACAAGCTCATGCCGATACCAATGGAAGCTGATGGGATCCCACGCGCATCCACGTTCATATGCAACTTCTGGCCTGGCGCCGTTTGGTGCGCACAAATACCCGGACATGTCGAGCTGCGGACAGCTATTGCGCCACGGAAAGAGACCTCCCTTCATAACCGTATCGCGGAGCATGTTGTAGAGCCATGCTGCGGTCATGACTAACGCCAGCAGCAAAACATAAGTCGATGCCGTATTTATGATGGGCCGCCTCGGACGGCTGCTGAGTGCTGCTGCCTCCGTGACTGGAGTTGAGAATGAGTGGTAATCGGATTCATCTTGTTGCGAACGCCAATGCATGATGGTGTTTGTTTTCCCTAAGGCACCATAAAATTCTATTCTATCACTTTGTTGATAAGCTGTGCCTTCAGCTTTCACTTTCTCCCAAGTTTTGAATACTACACACCTGAACCTCCAGACATCTTCCTCCCACACCACGAGTCACTTTTCGCTCATCGCCACAGCGAAACTGCTGACATCCGTAACTACCTGCACCGCTCGTAGAGGAGGTATTGCGAGCCGATATTTAAGTTAAAGTTCCCGGGAAGGGGGGCTGTAGGGGCTGTTGAGCTGCGCGCGGGGCCGGCCGGAACCTTAAAGCTTCTTGCTGGTCAGGGCAGCGCCGAGCCGCTCACCTATTGCAAGAGAACCTTGTCACTAGCAGCGCTGGTGGTTTTCAGGCTTTTCTCATAGTGATTACTCTATTTGGAGAGCAATCTGCTCGGAGAGCAAAAAAATAACCGGCAGTGTGGTCGGCCGGCAAGGGACATGTGGACGGGCCGGCTGTGGTTCTGATCCGTTCAGGAACGAACACTTCCTGCAGTATCACTAGGTGAGCTTGAAGCCTATTGGAGGAGCAGGCATAGCTCTGTAGCCTGCTTGTACTCAGATGATGGGGCACTTGTGTTGAGTAGCACATGAGGTCTTGAGAAACATGTGGTTCTGGAAGCGCGACCGGCAGGGCAACGTCGCCTACGTGAGCCTTTCCACGTCGCCGCCCTCTGGAGCAGTCGACATGTCGTGGGACGGCCACAACGTAAGACCAATGAACGGTCTTAAGACCTGGTGCGGCTGCCTCTTGGTCATCTTGCTGTGTGTTTACTCTCTAGCTATGACAATCCTGGTTTTGGCGACGGCCAAGGTCAACCTCTGGCTCGCGGCGCCTCTTGGGAATGATCCGAACGGCTTCGTCCCGGCCTCTGTGGGCACGCCGCTGCGCTGGAGGACTTTTGTACGTAACGAAAGCAATCCGTACCACATACCGGACAACGTGTTTGCGAGCGAGATTAAGACGAGAGAGACCGTCGAGAGGCTGAGACAGACGCACGGTGAGTAAAGAACGGTCTCCCTTCCCGCCCTTCAACGATGTGAAGAGTCTCTGATGGAAAGAGAAACAGCTTCGGCGGTCCGCATCAACGGCCGCCACGCCCGCTGGGTCCATGACGATGGCAGCACGTCCAACCTGCAGGCAACGTTTACGCCGCCCAGCATGGGCCAAGACCAAGTCTACTTCATACGGGGTCTATATCAAATGCGCTGCATAGTAAGCCAGTCTTGTTTGTCCGTTTGCTGGTGCCGCATCTTCCCCGCTTTCACCTGACCTGATCTCGTGGCAGATTGTCCTACTGGAAGCCTACGGAACCAGCATCAACCGCCAGACGAACATCACAGACGCCACAGACAAGACCAAGGCCCACGAGGACAAGAAGGGAGAAGATTACGACGACCAGGACGTCTGGCACTGGCCGCCCGAGCACGTGGCCTACTGCCTCAACGTCTTGGCGGACGCCGTGCAATGCACAGCGGACGCGACACCGCTCTCCTTTGTGAACGGCTTCGGGTCCGGACATCTCACTGACGGGCAGCAGGCGTGGTGCCGAGATTGGGATTCCCTACGCGCGTGGGCCGCGGACGAGAAGCGCAGCGTGGACGCGGCCCGAGGAGGCGCTGCGCTTACGGGGCCGTTCGGCAGGTTGTGGCGTACAGTTTTGCCCTGAGGTGTTTTCTTTTTTTCCCTTCTCTCTTGCTCATTATGTGCGACCAAATTCTGCCCTGAAAGATGGATGGATAGTGACTGGGCTGTAAATGGATTGAGAGGATATGGAATCCTACTATAAGTCGGGTCATTCCGAGAGATGGGAAAAGTAGGTGCTCTCAGTCCTTTAGTTCCAGGTGTTTTCACATCAAACACGTGTAGATCCAGTACCGTAGAAGAGGAAGGCCTTAATAGGGGCCCAAATATAATATTCTGTTTTACCAAAGCTATTTGATTACTATGGAGTAACTGTTCGCAGCTTGACTAGACAGGTTCGAAGAACATGTAACATAATAAGATGATGGGTGATAGACTGTGGTGGTCTAGGATAGTCGTTGTCTGCATGGGACGAAGAATTTAGATGCACTAAGTAACAAATACATTAGTACCTAAGTACGACACTCATGACGGTTCACTACTTCATGATTAGAGAAGGCGCATTTGTAATAGTAGCTGGATGCATTCGCGAACGAAATCCTATGCACGGAAGGACTATTTTTCTTCAACTTTCCTAGATTCCCATCCCCATTGTGGCCTCGGCGTAGAAAAACATAGGCACCCCAGAAGTGGTTACTGAGAAACTTCCGGCCCATCGGAGTATCAGCGGAGGCAAAAGCATATATAGCAAACTTAATCAACGGACAGCCGTTTGAGAAGAACCAGCGGCAGCATGGTGATTCGGGTTTGGAGGTGTTATTCCGATCAACACACCGTGTGGAGCTCCACCAGCTGCATTGTTGTTAGTATAGAATAACAACAGGTAAAGGTTTTGCTTGTTCGTACGTTGGCTATGTTAAACTACTACTACTTCTACTGTATCTCACACCATGACGTAAATGATTAACTCGGCAGACCGTAACCACGCATGCCTACTACCAGTCTTCTTAAATTGTCATTGTCCTACTTGCCTACTGCGGGACATTGATTAGCAACCATAACTCACGGGTTCCTTACCTTCCACAGCTCTTTGCGATCATCAAACACCGAGAGAATCACTCACATCCATTCACCCCTAATCCAAACCATGGCGCCGGCTGTGACTCCGGAGCCTATCGCCATCTGTGGTTTGGCCGCCCGCCTGCCCGGCGAGGTGCGCACCCCGGCTGAGTTCTGGGACATGCTGATGGCCAAGCGCAATGGGCTGGTTCATTGGCCGCGCAGCAGCAGCAACGGCACCAGCGACAAAGAAAGGTCTCCCGCGGCCACCGGGCGGTTCGATGCCGCCGGCTTCCAGAGCGACACGCCCGCCAAGAACACCCTCCAGGCACCGCAGGCATATCTGCTCAACCACGTGTCGATGGGCGACTTTGATCCCAGCTTCTTCCCTGTCGGCGCCAAAGAGGCTTCCCGCATGGACCCAATGCAGCGTCAGCTCCTCGAGGTCGCCTATGAGTGCGCCGAGAATGCTGGCGCCGCCCGGAACCTGTTCGGCGGCAACACCGGCACCAGCACCACATCCGGCAACAGCACCGGCACGAAAGAAACGGCATCAGAGTTAGCAGCACGCAAGGATGTCGGCGTCTTTGTCGGCGTCTTCGGCGAGGACTGGCTCCAGGAGAACGTCATGGACAGCCAGCTCGCCGGCCTATACCGCGGAACGGGCTTCCTCGACTTCCTACAGGCGAATCGCGTCAGCTTCGCCATGGACTGGCAAGGGCCCAGCATTGTCGTCAAGACGGGCTGTTCGGCCAGCCTCGTGGCGCTCGACATGGCCTGTCACAGCCTGCGTGCCGGCGAGTGCGCTGCCGCCGTCGTGCTAGGCGTCAACCTCATCACTTCGCCACTCATGACGCTGCTGTACACGGCGCAGGGCCTTCTGAGCCCCTCGGGCTGCTGCAAGACCTTTGACGCGGCCGCCAACGGTTACGGCCGCGGTGAGGCCGTCAACGCTGTCTTCCTGCGGCGGCTCTCGGACGCTGAGGGAGCCGGCGACCCAGTCCGGGCGGTGGTGCGAGCCAGCGCCACGGGCCATGACGGTCGCAAGGTCGGGCAGCTCAAGCCGGACGCCGCGGCGCAGGAGCTGCTGATCCGCAAGACGTACGCGCTGGCGGGTATCCCGGACTCGCAGTTCGGGGACACGGCGTGGATCGAGTGTCACGGAACAGGCACCGCCGTTGGCGATCCCATCGAGATGCGGTCCGTCGCCAACGTTTTTGGCCGCGACGGCATTGTCGTTGGTAGCGTCAAACCCAATGTCGGCCACTCGGAGGGCGCGGCTGGTCTGACGGCCCTGATCAAGGCCGTGTTGTCGCTAGAGCACGGCGTGATACCGCCAAACATATTTTTCAACACGCCCAACCCTCTCAGTACGTTTCAACCTGAGTCTCAGGCTTCCTCTCGCTCTTACTTTCAATTCCATTGTCACCCTAGCTTCCCTTTTAACTCTCGACTCGACTCTGAATCTTAATCTGACACTTAGTCTCATTCCCAATTTCACACTCACTTTCACTCTTACTTTCATCCTCATGCTCACTTTCACTTTGACCTTCACTCTCATTCTCCCTATTAATCTCCGTCTCTATCTCATTTTTACCCTCGCTTCACATTCCAAACCACGTAGCTCACCTTATCTATAGTCCCCTGGCAGGCGGCCAGGCTCCGAGTCCCAATCGACCCTCTACCGTGGCCCGACGGCCGCAAGAAACGGGTCAGCGTCAACTCCTTTGGAGTAGGCGGCTCTAATGCCCACGTCATTGTCGAAGACGGCAGACCGCCCAAATCTCTGCCGCCTCGGGCTCCTACTGAGGCGGCCCGTGTCCTGCTCCTTTTCAGCGCCACTCACCCGTGGTCACTGCAGAAACAGGTCCTCAATCATCGAAACTACCTGGTACAACGCGAGGCAAGCATGCATCATAACGTGGCCAGCTTTCTCCATGATTTGGCCTACACGCTCGGTTGCCGACGCCATCACTTCCCCCTGCGGACTTACGCTGTGGTTCGATTGCAACAAGAGCCCGAAAACGACGACGAGGGCAAGACAAAAGCAGCCGAGAGCGGGTTGCTGAGTTTCGGCGACGCAGGCCATTCCGGACAGGTTCAGGACAAGTGGTCAGGTTCAGGACAAGACGCCGCCGCCCCGCGTCGCCTTTGTGTTCACAGGCCAGGGCGCTCAGTCGGCTGGTATGGGTTACGAGCTGCTCCGCGATAACAATGTGTTTGCCGACAGCATCCGATATCTGGACCAGTGCCTGAAGACCCTGCCGGATACTCTGGCACCCGAATGGACCCTTTTTGGTAAGCCGCTCGCTTGTTTTTATGATTCAGGGAATACGCCGTTCAAGATGGAGTGAATACTGGTTTTCCGGGTTTGGTTTTGCGTCTGTCTATGTCTCTGCATTAAGCCAAAATGAACTCGTCGCTTACTCGAATTTACAGACGAGCTTTCCAAACCAGCCCCAGACAGCCTCATCGAGGAGACGAGGTACTCGTTGCCCTGCTGCACCGCCGTCCAGATCGGTCTCGTTAACATGCTCCGGGCCTGGGGCGTCTTGCCCGCGGCCGTTGTCGGCCACTCGAGCGGCGAAGTCGCCTCGGCCTATGCGGCAGGCGTCCTTTCAGCCCGCAAGGCCATCATCATAGCCTACCTGCGAGGCATGGTACTGGACGAGGTGCAGGATGAGAACGGCAAGGCGCGGCCGCGGCGGCTGGGCATGATGGCCACAATCGGCTTGGGAGCCGCGCAGACTGAAACGTTTCTCAGTTACGGCGCTGTCGTTGCCTGCCACAACAGTCCGAGCAACACGACCGTTTCTGGCGATGCGGACGCGGTACAGGAAATTCTTCGAAAGTGTCGCAAAAGTGGAACCACGATTGCGGGAGCGCAAGCGTAGCTTTTGTTACTACACACCCCCCCAGGCTATAGAGTACGTCTACAGGGCTACCTACAGGCTGAACATAACGCCACGCGCCCACCTAGAGGGCACTGCCCTTAAGAAAGGAAAAAACAGCTAACTCGAGCGGGAATTGAACCCGCGACTAATGTGCGAACGTCCTACGAAGCGCCCACTTTTACCATTGTAGCACAGAGGTAGCTGGGTAAAACGGGCTCATAACTATCGCAAAAGTGGAACCACGATTGCGGGAGCGCAAGCGTAGCTTTTGTTACCACAGAAAGGTTGTCAAGGCGGACCCGCTCATCCGTTGCCACGCGCTCCGGGTCCGAACGGCCTTCCACTCCCATCACGTCGGGCCGAGTGCGCTCAAGTATGAGGAGCTGCTAAGACCGATTCTCGACGGATTAGAGACCGGCAGCCGACCCTTGAATTCACCTCCGCTATATAGCAGCGTCTCGGGGTCTCTCGAAGCAGACGCCGCGAAGCTGGTGGGGAGCGCGCGATACTGGCGAGACAGCCTTGAGAAGCCCGTGTAAGCCATACTTGTTTTCTTGTCTCGATGATGATTCCACGGACAAACGGATTTGCATGGAATATTAAAAAGCTGATTCTGAGTGCAGAATGTTCCGGCAAGCTCTGGGACAGCTGGTTAGCCGGGAGCATGACAACAACCCGCTCCTCCTGCTTGAAATTGGGCCTCATCCCGCACTCAAAAAGCCTATCGGAGAGACGTTGTCAGCCCTGGAGGGGTCGTCATCGTCATTATCCACGACATCTGAGCCACAAGCTTCGCACATCGCGACCTTGCGCCGCGGCGAGAGGTCTGACGAGGCCTTGCTACGAACGGTGGGGGAGCTGTTCGTCCGCGGAGCTCTCACGGAGGCGAACATGGAATCTATCTTCAGACCAGATGGATCTGTCTCTCCTTCCCCACATTGTCTGACCGACCTACCTCCATATGCATGGCACCACGGCACGCAGTATATGGACCCGCCGCGCGTGGCCAGCATTTACAAGAGCGCGCGGCATCTCCCTCACGAGTTGCTTGGCTCTCGGGTTCCGGACGCCACCGACCTCGAGCCATGCTGGCGCTGCGTTCTGGAGCCCGACGACCAGCCCGCATGGCTGGGTCACCATGTCATTGACGGCCAGGTGGTCTTTCCCGCCGCCGGCTTCGTCGCCATGGCGGGCGAGGCTGTTCATCGGCTTGGGCCCGGCCATGTTGCTAACAAGAGTTACGTCGTTCGCAATATTTCGATCAGGGCGCCACTGGTAGTACCACAGGGGTTGACATTCGAGCTCTTCACAAGGCTCTCGCAGGCTCAAAAGCAAGGCCAAGACTCGGGCGACGCCACTATAGAGGACAATTGCCCCGACAGCACGTGGTATGATTTCCACATCATGGCATTGGTGCCAGATCGTGACGGTGGTCAATGGACCAGCCACTGCCGAGGCTTGGTGGCCGCTAGTGGTGTTGCTTCGGCCGCATTCTTGAATGGCAAGCCGCGTCATGGCGGCACCGGCATCGGCGCCGGTTGCGGCCCCGCTGTGGGTCGGCGGGTCGGCCTTGACGGTGACGGTGACGGCGATGCACGGACCGTTGACTCCGCCGAGTGGTACTCCATCGCCGACTCGGTCGGCCTGTCGTACGGCCCCTCGCTGCAGGGCCTCCAAGACATCACAGCGTCCACCTCACGTCTGTTGGCATCGGCCAGTGTTTACGACTATGACGAAGACGAAGACGAAGCAGGGTATGCGCTGCATCCGGCCGTCTTGGACATGGGGCTCCAGTTGAACCTAGTCGCCATGTGCCAGGGGCTCAGCGAAAAGTGCGACCTACTCTTGCTACCAACCTACGTTGAGGAGATTTCGGTGGAAGCAGATACCGCACGTCTGCTGCAGAACAGGGAAAACAGCCCCCAGGCTCGGGATGGCAGGCTGGAGATGCGCGCCGAGGTCAGTTGGGTGCGGAAGGGCAGAAGCCTTCAAGGCACCGTCATCGCCACCGCCATCGGCGACAAAACCTCTCACAGCGATCATCTTGGTCCCCGGCTTTCCATGCGGAACGTCAAGTTCATGGCCAAGCCGCCGACGGCCCGGCGCACGCCACAAGATGTCCCCCTGAGGACGACGCAGCCCCATCTTGCGTCCGTCTTTGAATGGGCCGCGGACGCCGAACTCATTGATTTTGACAAGGTCGGTTCAGTTGTTGAAATGTCTCGGCTGCTAGCCTTCAAGAGCCCGCGCGTACGCGTCTGCGTCTTCGCTCGCGACGGCGACGTAGCCCTGGTCTCCGCCGTCGTGCGAGCCCTCGAGACCCAGGCCATGTCCAACGGCAACGTATTGGCATCCCTGACGTACGCGGCCGCCACGACGGCAGAGCTGGGGCTGGCTCAGCTTTCTATACAAGAGGGCGAACAATACCATGTAAACTTCGCTCCCACATGGCTGGACATGTCTCAGAGCCTCTCAGCCCAGCTGGAAAATCATAGCGGTTTTGACCTTGTTCTCGTCGATGGGCCTGCCGCCTTGACCAGGTTGTGCTCCATCTCGGCTCCTTATGAGATTTCTTTGCCCGTTAATCCCGGGGGATGGTTCCTGGTCGACCGCGCTAGTGGCGAGGCCAAGACTGAGACTGAGACCGAGAGGAAGCTGGAGCAGCTCGGCTTCACACTTGTGCGCCGGCGTTCTCACTCCTCTGATAGTACAAACAAAGGGTTGCACGCGGCGAGAGCTTTGCTGCCCGGTCACAGGAAACACGCCGGCTCGAGACAGCGACGTGTCGTCATCATACTCGCAACACCCGCACTCGAAGAGCTGGCCCGGTCACTCCAGAGCGCCTTGCAAGAGTCTGAAGTACGCTCCGAGATTCGCGTTTGCCACTCTGGGGGCCAGCCGCTATCTTCTGATGACGATGGCAACGAACAAACCGTCGTCGTATCGATGCTGCACCTGGAACAGTCGCCGGCAGGGGAAGCGCTCACTGCTAAGTCCTTCAGAAGCTACATTGACAGCCTCCTCGCGGCTCGGCAACCCCGTGTCTGGCTTCTCCCGCCCCTCCAGCTGGGGAGTACAGGACCGGCATCTCTGTGCCATCGGCCCGACCCAGCGTGGTTGATCGGTCTCACGCGCACCGCACGCACCGAGAACCCGGCACTAGACTTCACCACGATCGAACTCGACACGGTCAACACGCCCGTCCGGATCGCGGCCGACGCCGTCGCTCGCATCATCGAAAGATTGACCCAGCTCGGCCCCGAGTTGGAACCGGAAACCCTGCAGCTTGACAGGCCGGACATGGACCGCGAGCTTGGTGTCACACCAGACGGGACTGTGCTGATTCCTCGGATGACATGGTCATCGCTCCATGACGCTGCCACCTTTCCGAAAGCGGACACCGCGGACGACATTGGCGGTCCAGGACTTGTTTCATTCCGTGAGGACGCAAGCTATTTGCTAGTTGGCGGCCTCGGTGGGCTCGGGAGGTCCGTCTGCCGCTGGATGGCCGCACGGGGGGCACGCCACCTCGTGCTATTTTCTCGGTCCGCCGCCGAGCCCGAAGCGGCCACGCTTGCCTTGGTGGATGAGTTGGCGTCCATGGGCTGCGCCGCCGTTCGCATGAGCGGGTGCGCAGAACACCTCCCGGCCGTCGAGCGCGCCGTCAGGGCAGCCGATCACTCTGCTCCTCGAGGGCTCGCCGGTGTCTTCCACATGCCCATGGTCCTCCGTGACCGGCCGCTAACGGACATGACCTGGGACGACTGGACCGCCGTCGTGGACCCCAAGGTGCGCGGTGCCTGGAACTTGCACAACACTCTGCGCCGCCGCCGGCGGGACGGGCTCGAATTCTTCGTCCTCTTCAGCTCAGTCAGCGGCGTCGTGGGCCAGCGCGGCCAGGCCAACTACAACGCGGCCAATGCCTTTCTCGACGCCTTCGCGTTGTACCGCCGCGGTCTCGGTCTCCCAGCTAGCGTGCTGGACCTCGGCATCGTTGGCGATGTAGGCGCGGTGGCGCGCGACAAGGCGCTGTCGGCGCAGTTCCGCAAGGCCGGCTACGTTTTCCTTGGAGAGGAGGCCGTCCTGCAGGCCGTAGGCATCGCCGTCGGCTCCTCCGCTCAGCCCCAGCTTGTCGTGGGCCTGGCGCAAGATCCGCAGAACGACACAGCAACCCGGTCCGTCATATGGAATCGCGATCCCCGTATGGCCAAGGGTTCGGGATCGGTATCTGATGGGAGCGATCGACACGGCGGCGCGAGTGCCGCCGATGCCATCAAGAGAGAGACGCAGGACATCATCTCCTGGGCAAAGGAGTACCCTGTCGGGCTCGTGACCGACACCCGACGGGAGTCACTGGCATTCTGTCTCGGCAGGGCCGTCCACCAAGTGCTTGTTACGCCGCTGAAGCAGTTGTCGCTGACAAGGAACATCAACTCGCTGGGCCTGGACTCCTTCGCCGCCGTCGAGCTGACGGCCTGGATCCAACAGCACTTTGGCGTTCATCTCTCGACCATGGAAGCCAACACCAGCATCAGCCTGCTGCAGCTGGCCGATCTCGTCATGGACAGGATGGTGGTGAAGCACAGGCAGGCGAAACAGCCGGGAAAGCCTTGGATAGGCGGAAACCAGCCGCACGCGGCGATTGGGACAGCGTGATTGACGTGGATAAGTAGACTTGGTGAATCTCTTTATGTTTCGGTGTCTACTATTCCCTCTTTCTTCTTCACATTCCTCGCCCACCTGGGCAGTGTAGTCGTGGCATGATCTGCACCTTGTTCATTTTTTGATTTCGGACTCTGATCTGCACAGGAGTCAGTCTTCAGTCCGAGGTCACCCATCCCTCAGTTTCCTTATGAGAAGTATTCAAGTTCAGCGCACTGCGCGATTATTCGAGCATTAATCGTACTGCTGGTGAGCATGTTCTAGTTCTGTACCTCGGTTGCGTACTGTTGTTGAATTCCCATCACCTGCCTTTGGCTGCTTTCAAGAAATCTCTGCATGAATTTGACAATATGGGATACTTTCTCTCAAGTTTGTATTTCGGTACAGTGCAGACCAACGAAGAAAGATTACATAAATTCCCTTAGTTTGCAAGTGATGTAGAGTGCCGAATAGAACAGCGTGATTGGCATCGTTCCGTTACATGGAGTCGATATCTATAATGTCATATTTACTGATACTTGAATCGGAATTAATACTGATAATAGTTCTTCAAGTAGATCAGGTAGTCGCAGCAGCAGCAGCAGCTGTAAGTGCAGCTTCCAGTGACGCCTGCGAAATGGTTTATGATTTGAGTTACACAGCGAGGTTTCGACCTTTTTTTCTTAATTTAAAGGAATGCTGGCATATGATTTCAAGCAGTGTAGTTACGCAGAAATCCAGTCAGCTTGAGAAATGCGTTGGATGACTGGCTTAATCTTATGATCAGCGCTGCCGTGCCAATGTGCTGTTGAAGCATGATGCCGAGAGCTTTAGGCTTCAGCAAAACAGGATTTTGTCGCAGCTTATCTTTCCACGCTTGAACAAAGCCACAGAGAGTGAACAAGTCTGTTAGGAAGACATGATGAGTAAACCGGAGACGGATTTGGCGGAGACCGGGTCCGATAAATCGGCGTCCGTCTTGCTTCCAGAGTACGGGGCCCGCTTTATCGGTGGTCTCGCCGGGCCCGACCGGGAATAATATCCTTTTCGTGTTCGGGCCAGGCAAGATCAACACAGAGAGTCGCATTGAAAAGCGTGATCCCTGTTAGTATCCACAACAACTCCGCAGACCCCCGTTGACCAAAGTCCCTTTCACCAGCTTTACCGTTCATCAGGCAAACTGCGCAATTTTTTGCTCGTCTCTCATGGTCTCACTATGATGCCAGACGTGCCTTTTTAAGAGTTTTCGCAGTCAAAACTTGACAAAACAAGGAGCGGCCGCCTCCAGGCAACAGAGCGGCCCAATATCCAAGAATTGCTCATCGAATGGGCCCTCTTCGGAGCCGAGCTTCCTCTAACGGGTTGAAGATGTTCGAATCAGGCTCTGGCCATTTGCCGTACTCCACTCCTCGGGCTGCTAAGTGCTTCTGGAAGCAAACGTGGGCCGTCCCGGCACACAAATGCCACCTCAAGTCGCGCCCGTTCTGTCTCGCGTCGGGCAATTGGTTCAAACGGCTCAAGATGCATGTTTCTGGCATGGATTCTTGCGAAGTCGCAAGCCAGATCAGCCCATTGTCGTTGGCGGTCCACAATTGACGCGTCTCGATATAGACCTGCTCGCCCAAAATTGAAATGACATGAGGTTTCTGCTTGTTTTCTTGATTTCCTTCTGAAACTCGGCTTTTGCGAACGACGTTCTCGTGCTCTGATTGGCCGCAGCCATTGGCATCTCTTGGTAAGTTACGACTTTTCAACCCTGAATACTCATCAAGACCACTCCACTACGGATACCCGTGATCCGAACTTAATCTACATATGCCGTCTTTCAATCTCCATCTTCTACGTAACCCAGTCGCTAAGGTTTCGTGGCAGCTCCCAGCATCGGGCGTAACCCATCACGCGCAACCCATCACACATTACCCACCGGGCAAAACCCATCTCTCTTGAGGCGAATTTGCATCTTCTAATCGCAAAAGCTGTGAGACGTGAGATCAAGAAACAGTTTGTCCAACGGAGGATCGGTCGCTATTGAAGCCGATATAGTGGTTTCATCTGCGGCGCATCGTCATATCTCCACTTTGACGCTGGAGGTTTGACTTTCAGGCTCGACGAACCTGTTCTGGATCGTCGTCACACAGCCACCTTGGCGCATCCGGCTTGATTTTATAAAGAGGCTCTGAAAAGCTCCATGAAGGTCATATCTCACAAGCTCATCCAGCACTTCACCACATCTCTCAACACTTTTTCGGCGATCTCATAGTTGTGATGGCCATCATGTCGGACAAACCTTTCACAGTTCTCATCGCCGGCGGCGGTATAGCCGGCCTGACGCTCGCAAACATGCTTGAGAAGATTGGCGTCAACTACTTGATTCTTGAGGGTTATCGCGAGATGGCACCTCAAGTGGGTGCGAGCATCGGCATCCTTCCAAATGGTTGCCGCGTCCTGGACCAGATTGGCCTGTACGACGAGATCAGGAAACTCATCGATGGCCCTCTCTACGAGACGTCTCTTCGCCACCCTAAAGGTAACATGGTCACCAACTACTTGAACGTTGGAGGTCAAGTACGCGAAAGGTAAGTGGCAACAACCTGTCATGCCTGTGAGCACGTTTTTGAACAGAGTTTGACTTGTCTCCAGGCACGGATATGACACCGTCTTCGTGGACCGCCAAATGATCCTTGAAGTGTTGTGGCGCAACCTCAAGAATAAGGACAACATCCTCGTCAACAAGAAGGTGACAAAGGTCGAGCTTGAGTCATCGCGAGTGAAGGTGGAGACAGGCGATGGAAGTTCTTACTACGGAGACATCTTGGTTGGCGCAGATGGTGTCCACAGCAAAGTCAGAAATGAGATGTGGCGGCTTGCAGATGTCCTTGAGCCTGGCTATATTCCTGCTTCAGAGTACAAAGGTAAGTTTTGGCTCACGAAACTCTGTGGGAACAGCGACTAACTGATGAAATAGAGTGTCTTCCCACGGTCTACAAATGCATCTTCGGTATTTCCATCGACAAGAGCTGGGAGCCACAGACTGTGCAGACGAACTTGAACAAGGGCTACTCTTACCTCATCATCAGTGGACCTAAGAACCGTGTCTACTGGTTTCTGTTTGTTAACATGGGTACGACTCACTACGGCCCTGAGCTCCCTAGCTTCACGAAGGAAGACGAAGAGGTCTTGGCAAATGAGCACATGAACGACAAGATTCTCGAGAACCGCACCTTTAGAGATTTGTACTCGACCAAGATCTCATCCGTGCTCACCCCTCTGCCCGAATATGTGTTCAAGAAGTGGCATTTCCAGCGCATCATGACCATTGGAGATGCGGCGCACAAGGTGAGATATCCCTGCCATCTCATCAATCGCCACGTGATCTTGCTGACCACCATCATTACAGTTCGAGCCAATTGCTGGCCAGGGAGGCAACAGTGCAATCGAGACCGCCGCTGTCCTCGTCTCAAACCTCGCAACTATGCTAAAGAGCAAGACGCGCCCGTCAGACATCACCTCGGCCGACATCAACGCCGTGTTCACTAAGACCCAAGCGACACGGGAGGCGCGGACCCAGGCGCTGGTAAAAGCATCTCACGAAGAGCAGCGCTTCGCCGCCATGGAATCCCCTCTCCTGGAAGTGGTTGGTAATCACGTTGCTCCAATTCTTTCCCTCGACGAAAAGTGGGATCAGTGGTCCCAAAACATCGAGGGTGGGCACAAGCTCGAGATCATGGATGCTCCGAAACGCCCCCATGCCGTCCCATTCCATGACGAGCTGGCCAGCACTCCTCTGGCTCCGTCCTACGTCCCCAAGATCACAGTCGCCGCCGCGCTTTGCGGCCTGCTATACATTGCGCAACACGCGCTTGTTCTGAATACGGGCCCAGAGATTGTTGCTGTGAGTGCATCGTTCGTGGGCGTGCCTGCGAAGACCACTTACACGGGGTTCCCATCAATCGACAATCTTCTTGCCATCTTTGTCTGGGCCTTCTCGGAACAGGTTGCTGGTCCCAATCCCAACGACAGAACCCAGTGCCTCTACTTCCTGATCAATTTGATCCCCATCATCTACATCTGGACGGTCGAAGGCTACCGTAATGGCAACGTTCATTCCTTGGTTTCTATCCCGTCCATCTTTGGTATCTACCAGCTGCTCGGAATAGGAAAGGTCGCGCCGTTCTACTTCCTCCTCAGCGTGTACACAACCAGCAGAAGCGTCTACGCCCGCACGACCGGCCGTCCCGTTCCTTCTCATGTCGCCAAGGTCATCCTACCCGCTCTGTGTCTTGGATACGCCATCCCCACGGCCCTCATGTTCCTGCCGCACGAGGATGCCGTCACTCAGCAGAACGCCATCGCTTTCTGGCAACCATTCCCTGTCTACGTCTCGCTCCTCGCCTGGGTCGGTTCAAAGTTTGTGTATGCCATGAAGCCCACCAAGACCCTCGATTGGGAAGCCCTCGAGAACAAGGACCTCCCTTACCTTCAGTCTGGCTACGCTTTCTGCTTCTTCGCCACTGCCGTCACTCACATCAGCACATTCCTGTACGCCGGTCTCAACGCCTCCGTCTCCATCTCTGAGTCCTTCTTCGGTCTTCCCCCTTGGGACGCGATGACCATCGCTGGGTTCTGGAAGTACGACATGGTGCTCTGCTTCGCCGCCGTCGCAGTCTGGCTTCTTTACAGCGTGTTCGAGATGAGAAGATTCGGATACATCACGACCTCGGCGGCTCTCAAGGCTGTTGGACTGACTTTGGCTGGCAGTGTGCTTGTGGGACCTGCTGCGACGTATGCAGGTGTCTGGGCATGGAGAGAGTCTGTCATTGCGAGCTATGGCAAGGCCGTGACCAAGTCGAAGGATGATTAGGGGTGGCATCTCATGCCAGTGGGCCTATCTCAGAACTTTGCTCGCCTGTCTGGTTTGAGGGTGTTATCTCTGTTGTATGAGTGGTGCGAATCTCTTTTGTTTAATTAGGCACGTCATGGTACGAATGGGTGTCCTTCACTTCAAACTGGGCAAAAGATTGGTAATCAAGAGACATATTCTGGTGTATCCTGGAATGCTCACTTCTTTAGATAGTCTTCAATCAGGCAAGGCCGAGTCCTTCGCCCGGCGATGCTGGTAATAGGGGCAGTTCAAGTCTTGGCTTTCTCGATGTTGCACGCTTGCCTCCACAAATGCTCCGACTTGCCGCCGCTAGAAGCCTGTCCAAGCCGAAGATTCGGCCGTCACCTTAAATTTTCCCCTGTCCCAACGTCATCTATAGTAGTACTAGGTCATTACTAGGGCCGAACGGTTCAATACAAGCACGAGATGATGGCTGTGCTCCCAGATCAACCCCACTACGCTAATGCAACCCGATGACTTCCCGCAACTTTAACAAGGAGTCAGGGGTGTAAGACATCTACACAAGCACTCATGCAGCTTGATGACATCCCACTTGTCGACTTCATCCCTCTGAATACCGGTAAATTACCAATCATGAAGTATCTTGGCGTGATGATGCTCGCGTGCCGAAATGGATTGGCGTTGCGCGGCCTCATCCGCTGATAATCTCAACGGCAGTTCTTGGTTCTACCGACGATCTTGGCAATGCCCTCAACGTGACTATAAGAAGGTCATTCGCACATTGCTTGAAATTTGGACATAGCTTCATCATCATTCACTTTTTACAATCGCTTAGCTGTGAATTCGGATATCATGGCCATCATTGGTAAAGCCATCACGGCATTCTGCCTTGCAACTCTCATCAACACAATGCCAGCCAGTGCTCAAAACATGTCTTTCGGTGCCGATAACTTCTACCGCAGCGAGAATGTCACCCTACAGCCCATCACCATCCGGACTCAATTCAACACCACGGTCGCTGGTAACCTCTTCACCCCCAACAACCTCGCGCGTAACAGCACCTCCCCGGCCATCGTCGTCAGCCACCCCATGGGCGCCGTCAAGGAACAAAGCGCAAACCTCTATGCCACCAAGCTAGCCGAGCAAGGCTTCGTCACCGTGTCCATCGACATGCCCTTCTGGGGCGGCAGCTCAGGCGAGCCACGCAACGCCGTTGCCCCAGAGCTCTACGCTGAAGCGTTCAGCGCCACTGTAGACTACCTCGGCGGCCAATCCTTTGTCGACCGCGAGCGCATCGGCGGTCTGGGCATCTGCGGTAGCGGCTCCTTCGTCATCAGCGCAGCCAAGATCGACCCGCGCCTCAAGGCCGTGGCCACGGCGAGCATGTACGACATGGGTGCGGCCGCCCGCGACGGCTTGCAAAAGGCGCAGACCGTCGAGCAGCGCAAGGAGGCCATTGCCTCTGCGGCCCAGCAGCGGTGGGTCGAGGCTGACGGCGGCGAGACCGAGTACACCGGCGGCACCACCCACGAGCTCACTGAGGACACGGATGCAGTCCAGCATGAATTCTACGACTTTTACCGCACCTCTCGCGGCGAGTTCACCCCTGAAGGCTCGTCGCCGAACCTCACCACGCACCCGACCCTCACCAGCATGGTCAAGTTCATGAACTTCTACCCGTTCAACGACATTGAGACAATCTCGCCCCGCCCGATGCTCTTCATTTCTGGCGATCAGGCGCACTCTCGCGAGTTCAGTGAGGCAGCCTATGCCCAGGCGGGCGAGCCGAAGGAGCTTGTTTAGATTCCGGGTGCTGGACATGTTGATCTCTATGACCGGGTGGAGCTCATTCCGTTTGGTAAGCTTACGCAGTTCTTCCAGGCAAACCTTGTCTAGATTCATTAGAAGAACAACAGTTGACTCATAACAACCCTCTGCTAAGATGTAAGAGTTATATGTGAATAGGCCTATATAGATCAATGTCGTAAACTAGCTATAACGTATATATAGCATCTATAAGAATAAAATAGCTTAATTCCTTCTAAATTAGAGTCTAACGTAAAAGGTTTTTTTAAAGAATAGATCTTAATACGCTAGAATATTATTAATCTAAATAAGTAAGTTAGAAGTAAGTTACTTTATACCTTCTTTTAAATATAAAGTTACTTTAGATACTTAAAAGTATTATAATATACTTTTTTAAGTTTAAAAAAGTTTAAAAACCTTAATTTTATATAACTAATATTACTAAAACTAAATATATATATAAGATATTATAAATAGATATAAAAAGAAGTAGTTAATAAAAGAAATTAATAAAAGAAATAATTTTATAGTTTTATTATTAAATTATAAAAAAGAGGAAAGTTCTTCTTTTTATATATTTTCTATTATAGTTAAGATTATAAGTATTAAAGTAGTAACTAATACTACTACTTTACTTAGTAGAAATAGAAGTTCTTTATTAGTTTAAGTAAAAAAGTTAAAGTAATTAATAAAGTAATAAGATAGTAATAATAATAATATCTCTTATATTACTTCTACTTCTTAATTTTCTTTCTCTATCTATATTACTATTAATATATATATTACTTACTTTACTTCTATATATATATATATATTTATATAGTAATTATAATACCTCTTTTTTACTTATAATTTTATTTATAATACTAACTATATTATTTAGATAGCTAAGAAAACTAAAACTAAGTATATAGTTTTAATAACTAAAGTAAAAACTACTTTTATTAATAAGAAGTAGAAAGAGAGAGAAGAGAAAGAAGAAGAAAGTAGTAATACTCCTTTTATACTTACTTTTAAACTTAAAAACTTTAAGTTTAAAAGTAAGTTATTTTATTTTCTATTTCTAATTTCTTAAAGTTTTCTTTTTATTATAAAGTTTTTACTTTATTTTATTAGTTTTATAGATTAGTTACTAACTTAAGTTATTTTATAGAAGTTAAAACTAATAAACTTAATAAAAATAAGAAATTTATAAAAAGTAAAAAAACTAAAAAGGGGTATAATTTAGAGTTTATAACTTCTACTTCTCTATTTACTTATAAACTACACTAAAAGTATAAGTAGAATATATCTTTAATTTATATTTCTAGTTAAGTTATTATATTATTTACTAACTTTTAAATAGAAATAGAAGTTTTAAAGGCTAAAAGTTAAGAAGAAGAGTAGCTACTACTACTAAGTAATATAATTTACTTACTTTATTTATAAAGTATTTAAATAAGTATATTATTTAGTATATATATACTTAGTATAAAGTAAAGAAGTAAATATACTCCTTATAAGGAGAAAAAGAAGCTATATAAACCTATACTACTACTTATTTCTAAACTAAGGTTTTAATTCCTTTAGGCTTTATATAATAGTATAAATAAGTCTATATATACTATCTTATAATCTTTATATTACTATTTACTTAGCTAACTATTTACTAAGTCTTTAGTCTTAAGAGAACTACGTTTTAAGAGGCCTTTAAGGCTTATAATAAAGCTAAAGTAAAGGCTAAAGTTAAGGCTAAAGTAGAGGCTAAAGCTATAAAAGCTATAGCTAAAACTAAAGCTAAAGTTAAAGCTAAAGCTAAAGTTAAAGCTAAGAGTAAAAGTAGTAGTAAAGTAGTAGCTAAAACTATAGCTTCTCTTCTAATACTAGCTATTACTTTATTAGTTAAGATTATTATAGAGGATATATTAGTCTCTAGTAGTTTATATATTAACCTATTTTCTAAAGTAACTCCTTCTATCTTTAAAGTAGCTAATATTTATACTATTATTAATAG
The DNA here is from genome assembly GCA_025328345.1 of Colletotrichum sp. SAR11_59. NCBI lineage: Eukaryota > Fungi > Ascomycota > Sordariomycetes > Glomerellales > Glomerellaceae > Colletotrichum > Colletotrichum sp. SAR11_59. The sequence goes on from JAKMXC010000163.1 coordinate 57,199, forward strand.
CTTTATTAGTAGATATCTCTTTAAAGAAATAAAGCTTATATATAAAGTCCTTATAGATAACTATATATCTACTTTCTAAGAATATATATAAAGCGTAGTTTTTATATTACTTAGTACTTTATAAAATATAGGTATTTTAAGCTTTTAAGAAAGCTATATACTTCTTAGCTATTAAGCTATTTTTAATTAATATACTTAGCTTATAAGCTTTATTTACTACTTATTTTTTCTTTTTTACTTTACTCTACTATTTATAATATATCTTAAAAGTTTAGAAGTACTTTAAACTATTTAAACTTTATATAAGAAAAGGTTTTTATAAAGCTATTAGCTAGTATTTTATTAATTAGAAAATAAACTACTTAAAATAATTACTTAATATATTCCTAGTAAAGCTATATATTCTAGATATTTATATAGTAGAGATAAGTTAAAATATACTCTTTTTTACTTATTATTAGTTAAATTATTTACTAATTATTATAATAGATCTTCTATATATCTTTAAAACTAAGTTTAAAGTCTATAAAGAGTTACTTAAGAGCTATTATTTCTTTTATAGTATACTTTAAGCTTAGAAGTTTAGCTTCTATAGTTAATATAGTTACTATATTTTAATATATAGTTTTTTATTAGATTAAGCTTCTAAAAAGAGATATTATAAACTTTTAAAATAACCTTTATATCTCTTTATTATTAATAAAAGATATATTACTTATAATTAATAATATTTAAGTTATTTTACTTTTTAAAATACTAAAGTAAATTATAAAGTATTAAGTATAATATAAGTATTAAATTACTTAGTTTATAACTTAGTAGTATTTTAAAAATAAATTTATTAGGAATTATAATAGTAAAGTATAAGTAAATATAATATTTAGCTATATTATAATTATAGTATAGAGAATTAATTTAATCTTCTCTTAATATAAGAAAACTTATTATATATTTACTTCTCTATTAAACTTTCTAAGTAAAGTAAAGAGAAGAGGTATAGTTAGTACTTTAGAATTAATAAGATTAAACTTTTTTATTATTTATTTAATATATTAATTATATAAAAAATAGATTTTTTATATTATTTAATTATAAATAAGCTTAATTCCTAGGTATTATTTAGCTAGTTTTTAGTTTTTTTAGTTTATACTTCTCTTTAATCTTTTTTATAACTTTTTCTATTTCTTTTATATAATCTTTATAATATAAAATAAAGATATTATTAATATAGAAAAGTATAAGGACTTTTTTATTATAGAATTAAAAGAAATATAGGTCTTTACTTATTAGATATAGTTTAAAATAAAGAAAAGTACTTAAGAATTCTTTATATTAAAGTAGGGGAGTATTATAAAAACTATATAAAGTATATTAAAGTTTAATAACTTTTCTATTCTTTTTAAAACTATCTAGTAAGTAATAAGTAATAAGTAAGTTATTTAGCTTATATATAGCGTTTAAGAATATATTAATAATATTAAATTAGTAAATTTTAAAGTTAAATTATACTACTAAAGCTATTATAACTTTAAAAGTTTTTATAGCGAAGGTTATAGTATAAATCTATTCTAAGAAGTACTTTTCTTAGAAGTTACTTTAGATATAGATTCTAGCTTTATAGTAGTTAAGATATTTATATTAATTTAGTTTATATATAAATATTTACTTTAAGGGTATTAGTTCATTTTTTACTTTTAACTTATTTATAATATCTTAGATATTTATTTTTTTAAGTTTATTAATCTTAATATTATATACTTTAATAAAGTAAGAGTAAAGTAGCTTTAGTATATATTAGATATTTCTCTATATTTTAAGTAGCTTAATAAGCTAGTTAATATAGATTTTTCTACTTAGTATTATAGATATATATTTTAGCTTTACTTAATAAACTAAAGTAAAAATAAAGTAATAAAATAAATAATATTCTTAATTTACTTTTTTAAATATTTTCTACTACTTTAGTATATATATTTTAAAAAAAAGTATCTTAGTTTTATTCTATTTAGAGGAATATAAAGTATATTCTAAAGTAAGGAGATTACTTTAGTTTTATAATTTTAAGTTAGTTTAAGTTAATATAGTTATATACTTACTCTAACTCCTCTTTAGTAATATTCTTTTCTTTAGTTCTTAAGTATAGCTATACTAGCTAAATAAGAGAGTTACTTTATAAAAATAGTTATATATTAATATTTTTTATATTTAGATTTTATAGAGGAGGGGTATTTATCTAAATATATATTTTATTTAAAATTATATCTTTAATAGGGGTTATATCCTTATTAGTATTTTAAGTCTCTTCTACTACTTTATCGTTTTAGATAAAGTTTAATAGTAGTATTAAGTTTATTACTATTTACTTCTTAGTAAGGTTTAAATTTAACTTCAAAGTTAATATTTATTTCTTTTACTTATTATTAACTATCTAAGATTCTCTTAATAAAAAAGATATAATAATAACACTTTATTATTTATTATTAATATAATATTAGCTTTATTTTATACTTTTAGAAGTTATAGTTTTAAAAATATAAGGGATATTAGTTCTTATATCCTATTAGTAATTAAGTAAACCTCTTTACTTTAGATTACTATCTTTATATTATCTTTTAAATAAAATATCTTTTTATTAAAAGTTATATTTTATATAATAATAACTTCTTAAAACGAGAGTATTTAAACTTTATAGAGGTTATATAAGTTTACTATATACTTTACTAAGTATTTAATATATTTTTACGTTATAATTTTAAAGTTATATTTATTCTTATTTACTTTATATTCTTTTTTAAGAGGGTATACTTTATAACTATATATATAGACCTCTCTCTATTAAAAGTAAGAATTAATTAGGAGGTTTATTTTATAAATAAGTTTATAATACTTAATATAGTTTCTTAATTAGTTTTCTTTAACTTAGATTAATAAAAGCTAATTATAACGTTAATAATAGCTTATATTATAAAGGAATATTATAGTTTATACTACTTTAACTTAAAAAGTAGATAGAAAGTTTACTACTTAAAGTATTATAATAGCTTTTATAATTAGTTCTTAATTTACGTACTCTACTCTTTTATTTAGCTCCTTAGTATATAAAGAAATTTATTTAACTTTAATCTCTATTTTTAACGCTTAGATCTAAAACTTTAATAGTCTATTAATTATAATTATAGTATACTTATTATTTTATCTAATTTTATATAATATAAAGCTATATTATCTCTATACTTAGCGTTTAAACGTTTAAATAATAATAAAAACTAAATATTAGGTTTTATCTATATATAGGAATATAAAGAGTTAACCTATATATTTATTTTTAATAACTAAGAGCTATTTATTTATATTAAAACTTATTAAGTAGTTAAATAGGTTTTATAAGATCTTATAGAAAAGTTATATTACTTTCTATTCTAAAATATATTATAATATAACTTATTTTATATATATTATTATATAATATTAATATTTAAAGTATAATATACTTTAGATCTTCACTCCTTAAGTATTAAAAATAAGTTTCTTAAACGTTTTTAAACTAAGATAACTAGAGTAAAAGTACTATATTTCTATAATATTAGTATAAGTTTAAATAGGTTCTTAAGTATATTACTTTATATAAGTTATTATAAGAATAAATAAACTTATTATTAAAGTATTATTAAAAAGAATATACTTAGAACTAAAATATAAGAAATAAAGTTAGTAATCTATAAAAGTAATATTACTTTTTTTTAAGAGTTTCTTTATTTCTATACTATCTTTATAATCTCTAATATAAAGAGTATTATTAAAACTTAAGTACTAAATACTTATTTTTTATAATAAATATTCTAAAATAATATTAATATAGAAGTTATTTATAAAAGTAATATTCTAAAGTATTAAGTCTTAAAGTTTATTTACTTTATTTAAGATATTATAAAGGACTTTTATATTTCTTATTATAATAAGATATAAAGTTATACTTACTTTAACTTACTTTTTTACTTTATAGATAATAAATCCTTCTTTAAAAAAGAAGATATTATTAACTAAGTAGAAAGTATTATAGTTATTTAATATTATATTATTTAAGAAAATTCTTAAATTTTAAGTATAAATTATATAGATTTTATTAAGTTTAAGTTCTAATATAAAGGTTTCTACTTCTTCTATTTTAATTATAATAATAATATCTTTAGTAATAATATAAACTATTATATTAAAAAGAAAGTTTATTTTAAAAATAGAAGTAATAATTAACTTTTTTACTCTACTAAAGTTATTCTTAAGTAGTCTTTTTTTATTCTAATTCTTATTATTACTAAGTCTAAAAGAGCTAAAGTTTTTTATAATAAACTACTTTTTATAAACTATTTTAATATAAAGTTTAAAGTATTTTAGTTTATTAATTCTAAAATAAACTTAAGTTATTTTTTTAAAACTTATATAAATTTCTTTATTTATAAAAATAAATTTAAAGTAGTTATAAGTAAATAAGGTTTATTTATAATCTCTTCTATAAGTATAATATAAAACTAATTTACTTTATAAAAACTTTTCTAAAATAAAGTTATTAGAGATTATATTATTAAATTATCTTATTAGTATTATAAAAGCTTTATTAATATAACTTTTTAAATAAATTTTTATTACATCTTTATAGAGAAGGTTTTTAAATATATTAATATATTAAGTTATATTTTAGATCTTAGTATTAGAGCGTTCTTACTTAATAATATTAATAAGCTTTAAATTAACTTAAAAAGGAATAAAGTAATATTAAATTACTTAGAAAAAGGTTTTTAATATAAAAGTTCTTTATACTTTAAGTAACTTATACTAAGAAGTTTTAAGAAATATACTTTAGAAATTTTTAATCTAAATATTAAAGTTAATAATAGAAACTACTTAATCTAAGATTATAATATATTCTTTATAGATTATAGTAAAGTTACTTAAGTTATTTAAAATATAATATTATTTTAGAATATAGATTAAAGTATAAAAAGTATAGTTTCTTTTCTCTAAGAGTTTTATTTAAGTAAGTATAAAGATTTTTTTTAAAATAATACTTTTAACTTATTTATCTAAAGCTTTATATATTTACTCTTTCTATATATATTTTACTTTATAAATAGTATATATAATAAAATATAAAATATAAAGTTTAAAGATATTTATAAATCTTTTAATAAGAAAAGTAAGTATAACTAATATAAATAGTAATAAGTTATTAGTAGTTTTTTTAAATTCCTTTTCTTTAGAGTTTTTATTTTAATTAATATTACTTCTTATTATAATTTTTTATATATTTAGAGTAATAAAAATATATAAAGTAATTATATTATTATAAACTTCTTATTCTATTTTATAATACTTATATTACTTCTTATTATTTTTTTAAATTTAGTTATTAAATAAAAATATACTTTTAACTTTATTTAAGTTAAAAGAAGTATTAGAAGTATTATTTAAGTTAATATATTTCTAAATATCTTTAGTTTTTATTTCTATTTAAAAAATAATATATTAAACTAAGAAGTTATAATAAAAAATAAGTTTATAAGAAATATTTAAGTTAGTAGTTACTATTATATTAAAAGTATACTATAAGTTAAAAATAATTATAAGAACTAAATTTAAAAATTAAAGTAAAATATAATAAATATAAAATAGATTAAATAAAATTATAATTTATTTTATAAATAGTAATTTAGAAATATAATATAAACTAAGTTTATAACTATTATAAACTAGCTATAATATATATATAATATCTATAAGAATAAAATAGCTTAATTCTTTCTAAATTAAAGTCTAATATAAAAGGTCTTTTTAAAGAATAGATCTTAATACGCTAGAATATTATTAATCTAAATAAGTAAGTTAGAAGTAGGTTACCTTATACCTTCTTCTAGGTGCGAGGCTACTTTAGATACTTAAGGGCATCATAACAATTAAGAAATAGACCTTTACACTCACGCGCTATTAGACAACTCCACGTCGTTTTCTCTTTGCCCTCGTGTCTTCGGGCACACTTTCTCAACGCAAACATTTCTACTCAGGCCTGGTGATCTCTCGGGCTCTATCCAAATCTCAAACTCCACCTCCAGCCACTGTCAAGACTTAATGATGACTTGTATTACAAGATGACGGCCCTAAGGCCTGGACTTATCCCCCATTCGGCAATCTAGGTCCGAAGATATTTTCAGCGTCTCTATTGATCATGCTGTCATGATCATCTCGCGTTCGCAAAGCGGCTGACACTCTCCCTTGGATTGGGTGGGTCATTTGTGGAGAGTGTCAGCATGTTGCAGATGTCATCAAGTTGCAGCTTTCATCCGACCAATCGGACGCATCACCGAGGCCAAGCCTGGTGCTTCACTTACAACCCCAGATTCCACTTCATCATCCAGCAACGTCATAAGTTCCAAGAAGAAGAACACGGTTAAATAGACAATGTTCTGGAACCGCAAGAGAATGTCTCGCAGCCAAAGTCCTCAGATCCGTCCGACATCATTCCAAGCCGAGCCGATACCTCACAATGTCCTTCTTCGAATACCCCCCGAAACCAAAGTCCTCCCTGGGCTACCATCGCATCCTCTCCCCAACAGCCTCCGTTAAGGTCTCCCCAATCTGCCTCGGCGGTATCGGCATCGGCCACTCCTGGTCCTCCATCTTCGGCAAGAACGAAGACCCCTTCGCCCTCCTCGACGCATACTTCGCCCTCGGCGGCAACTTCATCGACACCTCCAATATCTACAACTCAGAAGACTCAGAGCGGCTCATTGGAGAATGGATGGAGAAGCGTGGCGTGCGAGACCAGATCGTCTTGGCCACCAAATACACCGCGGGTTTCCGCTCATATAACCGCGAGAAAGAGCCATTGCAGAGCAACTTTACGGGTAACTCGGCTAAGAGCATGCACATCTCTGTCCGGGAGAGCTTGAAGAAACTGAGGACGGATTACATTGACGTCTTATACGTGCATTGGTGGGACTGGGCTACGGGTGTCGAGGAGGTTATGAGGGGTCTGCATGCGCGTGTCATGGCGAAGGAGGTGCTGTATCTGGGTGTGTCGAACACGCCGGCGTGGGTTGTTGTCAAGGCGAACGCATGTAAGTTTACCTTTCGAAAGATCCGGCAGGCATTCATGCTGACAGAAAGACTAGTCGCCCGTGCCAACGGTCTGACGCCTTTCTCAGTCTACCAAGGACGATGGAACGCCGGCTTCCGCGATATGGAAGCGGAGATCATCCCGATGTGCGAGGACCAAGGCATGGCCATTGTTCCCTGGGCAGCTCTCGGCGGCGGCAAGTTCCTGACAGCTGAAGAAAGAGAAGCGGTGGACCAGGACCCCAATGCTCGCAAGTCTTCTCACGGGCAGGAGGTACCGGTCGCTCTCTGCGAAGCGCTCGCAAAGCTTGCGAAAGAGAAGGGCGCGACTCTTCGCTCTATCGTATGCTGTTCCATGTGTTGAAGTCAAGATGGTGGCGGCTGACATTTCCGCAGGCCCTGGCTTACCTCTTCCATCAATCCCCTTACGTCTTCCCCATCGTTGGCGTCAACACCGTCGCCCACGTGGAAGCCATCCCCGAAGCAATCGGTATCGAGCTGTCCAAAGCAGATATTGATTTCATCCACGAAGCCTCCCCGTTCGATCCGCGATTCCCGATGAACTTTGCGTTTGGTTACATGAAAGGCGGGAAGTATGACTTGAGTCTCACGGCTGGTGATAACCAGCAATACAACATTGCAGCGTGGATCGACGCACCGCCGAAGCCTTTGGTAAGTCGAGCTGCAAGTCCATGCATATTTCTGTCTAACACCTTTCAGCCATACAAACCTAGGAAGGTCTCGGAGACGGAGGCTCAGGAGTGATGTTGCGTTCCTTTGCATGAACGAGGAGTCTTCTGGCTAGGTTTGAGTGCATCCATCGGGAAGTTCAGCGACGGAAATACGTATCAGCATTGCCAATCATACAGGACACGTTCTGACTCACAGATCTCATATTCCAAGTGCCCGGTTTTCGTCGAATTTTGCTTGAATATTTTACACACTCGGCCCCACCATACGGGACCGATGACGCCGTACCACGGAGAGCACCGGTCATCTCACCCCGATGTACCCCATAAGCCGGCGGGATATTTGCTGGCACATACCAAATGGAGTAATACCAACTACATCATGGCCCAATAGCATGCTACCTCGAGTCAGCATTGTCCTACCATCCACAGTGACAAATTCCCGGAGATCTGGAAATGCATCTTCGTTCTCCATCCACAGGCGAAAAATCCGCACAAGTCCATGATATTCTAAGCCCTGCATCAAATAAACACGCATGACTAGCCTCACCCGACCTTTCAATGAGAAATGCCGCCAGAAGAGGCTTAGATGCCGCAAGAGTCGGGACTTGACGGACCCATACGGGCATCACGAGCGGCCACAAAATGATTCCGAAGTCAGATCTGGACAACTCCGCGGACCTTCCCGCCCTCTTCCCGCTCCATGTCAGCACATCATCGGCCAAAAAATCCCTGCAAGCCATGTTTTTTGTGTCCTACCAAGTACATTTTCCCTGGGAATGCATCTTCTCCAGCGGTACTGGCCAACCGGGTCATACGTATTACAATTTGAATTTGTTGACATCGCGGAGTGTCGCTCGCTCGCCATCAGACCACAACCCATCATGAGATGGACCGTCGCCCACCGGTTGAAGCCTGTGCTTTTGGGATCTAGACTTCAGTGACGTAGTTTTCAAAAAATGTAGAAAGAGTATAAGATGCTTCCAGAGTCTCGCCAACATACGTCTCGAGATTGAAGCATCATCCAGAAACTCACAATATCGTTCATGATTTCTACGTTCCGCCTACTCAGGTCTTTCAAGATCACTCCAACCCTCAGAAACACCCTCTCAGCCCGCAAAATGACAACCTCCGAGCCCCCTTCTTTCCCCTTCAACCGCGCCTCCGGCCTCGAGCCGCCAGCGGAATACGCCCGCCTCCGCGCCACAGATCCCGTCTCCCGCGTCAAGCTCTTTGACGGCTCACTGACATGGCTGGTGACCAAGTTCAAGGACGTCTGCGCCATGGCCACGGATACTCGCTTGTCCAAGGTAGACTCTCCTCCAAGCCCTGTAAAATCGCAGCAAGCCATTGACATGATACAATACAGGAACGCACGAGGCCCGGTTTCCCAGAGCTCAGCGCCGGCGGCAAAGCAGCCGCCAAGAACAAGCCCACTTTCGTCGACATGGACCCTCCCCCGCATATGCGTCAGCGGTCCATGGTTGAACCTCTCTTCGTTGCCGGGCATGTGGAGACGATGAAGCCGTACATCCAGAGGACGGTAGACCAGCTGCTTGATCAGATGGTCGCGAAGGGGTGCGAGGAGCCAGTCGATCTCATTGAGAACTTTGCCTTACCGGTGCCTTCATATGTTAGCAAACCCGCTTTCTTTATCTTCAAGCTTGCTCTTTTTGTGAAGCCGGTTTCACGGAGCTGACATGAATTCCTGGAAGATCATCTACACCATCCTCGGTGTCCCCTTTGAAGACCTCGAGTACCTCACCCAGCAAAATGCGATCCGCACAAACGGCAGCGGCACCGCTCTTCAAGCTCAAGCTGCCAACCAGTAAGCCACCCAATGTCATGCATTTTCTGTCGACTTTTTCACACATCCTTCAGGGAACTGCTCGACTACCGCGCCAACCTCGTCGACAAGCGTTCCGAACAGCCCAAGGACGACCTCATCAGCAAGCTCGTCGTCGAGCAGCTGCGACCCGGACACATTGAAAAGTCCGACGCGGTGCAGATTGCTTTCCTGCTGTTGGTAGCAGGCAACGCCACGATGGTGAACATGATTGCGCTCGCAAGTATCCTTCCCTTCCAATTTCTGTAGCCGATGGCTGATATGAGCTAGGGCGTGATCGAACTGCTCCGCAACCCGTCGCAACTCGCCGATCTCAAGTCAGATCCCTCTCTCTCGAAGGCGTTTGTCGAAGAGCTTTGCAGATATCACACCGGCTCGTCGATGGCGATGAAGAGAGTGGCGAAAGAGGACATTGTCCTCGGCGGCCAGGTAAGTTATTTGACGTCTCAAGGGTCTCTGTGGCGGAAGACGTAGACTAACATTACGCAGACCATCAAAGCGGGTGAAGGCATCATCGCCGCCAACGCCTCCGGCAACCGCGACAAAGACGTCTTCCCGGACCCGGACGTCTTCAACATGCACCGTACCCCAGATCCCAACCACGCCCTGGGGTTCGGCTTCGGGCCGCACCGGTGCATTGCCGAACCTCTGGCACGCGCAGAGATGGAGGTTGTCTTTGGTAAGCGGACTTCTCCTGTCTTTCTAGTTCCGTCACGTAACTTCCCCACGAACACTCCGTCAACTGTCTCTCCCCTCCCTTCTCCCCGCCAGTATCCCACGGAAAGGCAGGCATCAAGCTCTGAGAGCAGCTTACTAACGCGCCGAAACAGCCACCCTCTTCCACAAGCTGCCCAACCTCAAGATCGCCGTTCCAATCTCCGAGCTGGAGTTCACACCCCTTCACAAGGACGTCGGCGTGGTCAAGCTCCCAGTGACATGGTAAACGCTGTCATCCACACCCCCAGCACGGGTATTACACGGGCCTGAGGGGTTGAAAGTAAGGCGTTGGGTGCGTGTTCAAAGTAGGGCGTAGGAAAGCCAAAGCATCTTACACGAGTGGCTCGTTGAACTTTGATAGAGCAATTCCTCTCCTCGGGCGGAACCCCTCATTTCCTCTCCTCTCCTCATTACAGTAATCCGGGTTTCCATGTTATCTAGATCTCTCTTGGCGGAAGATAGTAATCAAAACATCAGACGATCGCACAGAGTTCAGCAGGTCAGCATCCAGCATGACCCAAATATGTTGATGAAACGCGGCTCCAAAGTCTTTTACGGGTGATTCCATCCCAACTTCTGGACCCCCTTAACCTTGAACGGAACCGAGATCGGCCAGTGGTGCTTTGGAGAAGGTCCAGCAGCTTGGTCGAGAAGAGCTGGGAAAGAAGAAGGTTGAGCTTATAAAGAGGTGACAGCTCAGTCAACATGCCCCGCTGGAACCATTCATAGACACGAATACGGAGCATCCATTGATGTCACTGAAAGAACAATACAACTCAAGGAACCACTGATACAAGAACCTCAAGATGCAGGCAGTAGATAATACCATTCTCATGGGGGAGAGAAACAGGCAGGCTCCGTGGTACACGCCAACCATGGAGAAGGAAATCACGCCAGAGACGAGAGATCTCCTCGAGAACTACGCTCACGTTCCGCCCGAAGACATCCAAGAACACATCATGACAATGGTCAGTAACCTTCCCCCTTCTCACACTCAAACACATCTCATCTAACACACACCGCAGCGCGACAAGATCTGGGAGGTCTTCCCCTACCCCTGCGTAGGCCTCTTCTCCTTTCTGGACCTCAACCTCCGCCACCGCGCCGTGTACCCCTCGCTCGTCGCGCGCCTGCAGGAGCCCGGCGCGCGGCACCTCGAGGTGGCCTGCTGCATCGGCCAGGACTTGCGCAAGATGGTCTACGACGGCGTGCCCTCGCAAAACATCACCGCCATCGAGATCGAGCAGGGCTACATCGACGCCGGCTACGACCTCTTCCGCGACAGGGACACCCTCAAGACCACCTTCGTCAACGCCGACATGCTCGACGACAAGAGCGCGAAGCTCAACGCGCTCGAGGGCCAGTTCGACTCGGCGCACCTGGGCCTGTGCCTGCACCTGTGGAATAGGGGGGACCAGATGACGGTGCTGAGGCGGGTGATCCGTTTGCTGAAGCAGAAGCCGGGTGTGGTTATGGTGGGACACGCTGTTGGGCACGCGGACGGGTTGGAGTTGCCGGGCATGTTCAACAAGCCCAGCCTGCGGCATAACCTGCAGACGTGGGAGAGCATGTGGGTGGACATATCCAAGGCGACGGGTACGCGGTGGAAGCTCAAGACGGAGGTGAGCGACCAGATTGGAAACATGGATGGGCCTGGAGCGAAGAAGCCCGCGTGGTGGGACAAGGACTGGCGCTTTGTCGCGTTTGAAGTCGCAAGAGAGGAGTAGATAAGAGTCCAACAGCTCAACCAGAACAGAAAAGACATGTCACGATAGAAAAGACAAATTTGGGGACGATCACAGTGTCATGAAGCATTTCCTTTGCTAGCCTAGGGTCATGGCCCGATTCATAAACCCGATTCCGGTTCCCAAACCATGCCTGAAAGGACAACTTTTTCATCCACTGCTCGTAAACGCCATCATGCCCAACACATCCCTGCGGTAGCCGACTTAAGCGGTCTTGGCGACGGTTGGGACGATCTTCTTGCCGTCCTTGTTGTAGCGGACGCGGGGAGGGGGAGCACGGTTGCGGCGGCCGACGACGGAACGGACACTGCGAGGGAAGGTCAGCATTACACGGTCTCAGCACGAGTCCGCTCAAGACCAATTCCTCCTGCGAGGAAAGGGTCGAGGGACAACGGAGGGTGGGAGCTTCGAGTAGAGCCAAGGTTCTTCTGTAGCGCCTGCTGACCACCGGCACGGGGGCCGGGGCGCGCAGTCGTCGCTCCCGCGGACGAACGTACCGGACAATCTTGCCGTGGATGGCGCAAGAGACACAGTACTGCAGCTTCAGGTACATCTTGGGTACGGTGTACTCCGCGAAGACGGAGGCGTCCGAGATATCACCTGGCGGATTGTTAGTGATCTGGTCATGAAGAGGGACGAGAGGTGGTGAGGCGTACGGATAGCGGCAGACTCGACCATGTTGCGGATGGTGAAGCGCTTGATGGCCTTGTCCTTGGGCGTGCAGCGCGAGCAGTTGCTGCAGCGGATGGGCTTGACGTGGCCGCGGCCCTTCTTGTTGCGTCCGCTGTAGGTTCACCAAAGTCAGCAATCGTGATCCCGCGTGGTCGATTGTGTGAAGCCCTCAACGGCGACAGCGACGTCGACGGCGAGCCGGGCTCATGGGATTCTTCGCATGGCAGTCGTCGTCGACGTCGAAGCCACGCTCGAGGGCAGAGAGGGGACGGGGTCGTACTTGTTCTTTCTCTTCTTGACCATTTTGGCGACGTCTGCTGGGTGATTAGTATCCGTGGAGAGGAGAAGGAAGAAGGAGGAGAAATTTCGCGGCAGACATACTTGAGGTTTTCACTCAGCTTGCTGAGTCAAGATTTCCGTTTGGTGGGCTGGGCCTCTGCGGACTGTCGACGCAATGGTGGATAGCGAGAAGTGGTTGCAGGCGAAGGAGGGCTGGTCGCAAGGGCTGACTCGAGATCCACCAAAACCGGGGACGGCTAGAAGGGAAAAAGGCACACCAGAAAAAAAAAGAGCCATTTTCGCGCGCACAAGTCCATTTCCATACGCCCCCACAGCCAATCACCGTCCCCGGATGCCGTGCCCTCGCTTGTCTGAAGCCCAGGCCCCGCTTTTCCCTGCCCCAGGGCCCCAGCGCGGCGGCCGTCGGTTTTCCCGTCCAAGAGGCCGCGCCGACCACCATTTTCCCATTTAATTTTCTCTGCATCCCACCCCAAACCCATCTGAGGATTTGCTTAGGAAGGCAATAGTCATATTGTCGAGGTACGTCTGAAGATGCTTCTGCTCCCTCTTTGCTGGCCGTGAGCGCCCTCTTCCCACTTCTCTCGATAGTGTTCCCGTCTCTGGCTTGTCGAGTTCCCTGCGGCGGCGTCGCCCTTCGCCCCCCGACGCAATCGCGAAATCGAAAGCGTCGGTTGTGCGGCGCAGCGGCCACGCCCACCATTGTCGAAAAATCCAGCGAATCGTGTGTGCGTGCGCGCGACGTTGTAACATTCATCGCCATCACCACAACCACACTTCGCCTCGACAAACTGCCTCCCCGCCAGGAACACTAGCCAGAGACCGAGAAGAATCGAGAGATGCCCAGGAAGGGCGCCTCATCGGGCCAGCACCACAACCAGCAGTGTGCCAGAAAACTAACCTCATACAAGTAGGCAATCATGCAGATCTTCGTCAAGACCCTCACGGGTAAGACTATCACCCTTGAGGTGGAGTCTTCCGACACCATCGATAATGTCAAGTCCAAGATCCAGGACAAGGAGGGCATCCCCCCCGACCAGCAGCGCCTGATCTTCGCCGGAAAGCAGCTCGAGGACGGCCGCACCCTCTCCGACTACAACATCCAGAAGGAGAGCACCCTCCACCTCGTCCTGCGCCTGCGTGGAGGTGCCAAGAAGCGCAAGAAGAAGGTCTACACCACCCCCAAGAAGATCAAGCACAAGCGCAAGAAGACCAAGTTGGCCGTCCTCAAGTACTACAAGGTCGACTCCGACGGCAAGATTGAGCGTCTCCGCCGCGAGTGCCCCTCCGACACCGTATGTTTTGCCCTCCCTCTGCTTCTCTCCAGGAACACATTCACTAACTCTTGTCCAGTGCGGTGCCGGTGTTTTCATGGCTGCCATGAACGACCGCCAGTACTGCGGCCGCTGCCACCTCACCTACGTCTTCGACAAGAAGGAGTAAGCTTGTTGCCAGTGTTTCGCGGATGTGAAGGATAAAAAAGGCTTGTTTGGGAGGAATGGTTTCCAGGGTTAGCATTCTAGTCGGCAGGAAGCCGCACAAAAAGGGGCGTTGATGTAGATACCACCACATCACTGGCTGGCAATGACGATGCAAAATTCACGACACTCATGACCATTCCTCCACCACCGGTTCATCCTTCAGTGACATTGTGATTCGTGACGTTTCATTCCAGATTGCTACGACTGTGGTATCTAATTGTTCGGGAATCCGTTCCTCAGGTTCTCATACTTCGTCTCCGGGTACGTGATGCAGTTGTCCCGCCTCTGCAACGAGTGCGGTCCGCCAAAGGCATGCACGACGGTGCCGATAAGAGACTCATGGCCGGGCTTATCGGCGCTGCTCTCCCACCACATGCCGCCTCCGAGACCCCATCCCCTGATATAGTCTCCCTTCTTCCGTGCCAGGTGCTGGTTGTCGTAGCTGATCATCTTCCTCCTGCCGGCATCGTAGGAATAGCTCGCCCCGGTCTCCTCGTCAACGTACTCCTGTGAGCCGGGCAGCGGCAGCACTTTATAGTCAAACACGCCGTTCTCCCAGCTTCCCTCGCCGATGCCAGAGTACGGCGCCCCGGGACCGTCCGTGTTCTCAAAGGCACGGCCGTACAGCGGCATACCCAGCACGATCTTGGTGGGGTTCACGCCGTGCGAGGTGTAATACGACAGCGCGGCGGCCGTGCTGAAAGGCGTGGATCTCGGGTTCCTGTTGCAGGGCTGCAGGTTCGCCTGGTGGCCGGCGGTGCTATCCCAGGAGCCCGCATAATCATACGCCATCAGGTTCCAGAAGTCGAGCAGCCGGTCCATGGCGGGGAGGTTCATCTTCTCGTAGTTCTGCGCGCCGGCGGGGCACGCGACGGTCAGCTCGAAGTGGTACCACTGCGGCAGCGTCGAAGCATACGCATCCATGGCGTCGCGCGTCGCCTGCAGCAGGGCCACGAAGTCAGACGCCTCGGCCTGGTTCTGCGGGTATTCCCAGTCGATGTCGATGCCGTCGAAGCCCAGGTTCTTGATCAGGTCGACGCAGCTGCGGGCGAAGGTGTCGCGGCCCTGCGGGGTGCTGGCGGGGTTCCTGAAGTTGGAGGAGTAGGTCCAGCCGCCGACGGAGAGCAGGACCTTGAGGTTGCGGTTGCGGCGCTTGAGGAGGTTGAGCTGCTTCAGGCAGCCGTAGAGGTTTGTGCCGACGTCGTTCCAGCTGTCGCCCTCCCAGTGGATGTCGGTGTCGGCCCAGCCGTCGGTGAGGTGGACCTCGCCCGTGTCGGAGCGGACGTTGGCGAAGGCATAGAGGATGTGGGTGAGGTTCTCGACGGGGAGGTCTTGGGGGCGGTGCTTGCGGGCGTAGATTGCCCTGGAGAAGTCAGTTTGGTCAAATACAACAGAAGTGAAGCAGAGGAATTACCAGTTGACAAAGTAGGCTACCGAACGGAAGCCTGGACCGCCGCCCATGTTGTCTTCTGCGGGTGATTTGAAGCTGGGGAGCGGGACTCGGGAGAAGAGGTCGGTGTAGGTGTGCGTGAGGAAGAGCGTGGCGAGCAGAATTGCGATCGAGGTGAGGATGCAGGTCGGGCGCTGGAAATGCATACAGTTGGGTTATATGCCAAGGTACAATGCGAGAGGGACAGAGTAGATGCAAGCAGCAGATGGGAAGTTGTGGTTCTTATTGCTGACGACGAGCTAGGTAGCTGTTTGGCCAAGATTCTTTACACGTGTAGACGGACACGAATTACACGAATGGCAGTGCTGAGCTATGTGCAGTGTGCTGCGATGCAGGTGGTGCAGCTCCATCAGATGGGATCCCTCGCCCAGAGGACAGGACCTGAGAGAGGCAGCCCCTGCTGGAGCCCCGCGGTGGACAGACAGACGAATGGCACTGCCCCTCCCCCTCCCTGCGCCATGAGCTGTAATGTACGTAAAGTGCCAACACGGGAGCAACGTGCCGTAACGCTGGTGCAATGCTGCTGCTGCTGCAAGCCTGCAATGCCAGGTGCTGGGTGCCACGCTTTGTGACTGGAGCTGTGAGCTGGGTGAGGCGTCGGGGTGTCGTCAGCGCGTTCAAGCCACAGGCAATCCTAGCAGTGGCACGGCAGGAACGCCTTGGAAGCGAGGAGGAAGGAGTGGTGGGAGACTGGGAGTGACGCTTGGCAAGGTTCAGGCGGCAAGTCGTGGCGCGGGCGGGTGATCTGCATGGTGCCTGCCTGCCCAGGTGGTAGATGTACCTCCCCTGCGAGTAGACGCCTGCAGGTACATTTGTTGACTTACTGCGTACGAATACCGTGCTCGGGAAATGCTGACCTAATACGCAGCCGTTGGGTGCCCACTGCCGGGCGCTCGGAGGTGCTGTGGTCTCCGTCTCTCGCGTCGGTAGAGCCGGTAGGTCACGGGCACAGCGACACGCCAGCTGCCAGTGACAACGCGGTGCGCTTATTAAGGCAACAAAGCGACGGGAACATGGGATGAAAACTTCGGGCGGGCACGGTGACGACATGACCCCTGAATCGCCAACTCAACAACTTCCATTGACAATAGGGGTCTCCGGCCTCCGGGCTCCGTCTTCGTCCTGTCTTTTGCCAATGGAAGGTCCCGTCCAGTTGGGATGACGGCACTCCCAAAGAAGCCGAAGTCAATGGCCGTCGTCCAACTCTGACCGGTGACATTCCGCCAGACTTCAGCACTGCAGAGGATGGATGAATGACTAGAGCAGACTGACTGACTGACGTGTTCTGTTTCCTGCTGCGTCGTCCAGACAGCTGTGAGATGCGTGGTTTCAAGAGACTCAAACACCATCTGCAACAGCCGCCCAATTAATGCCCGTCCAGACATCGGACATTTTAACGCGTGTCCGTTCCCCTATTGCATCCTGCTGGAGTGCTTGCGGCAGTCAGATATGGATTCCTAAAACTAAAACTCAAGGCATGGAAGGCAAGACAAGGTGCCTTCAAGAGGTGCCTCCAAGTGGTGCCCCCAACGTTCGCAACCAACAAAAAGACTGCAGGCCCAGCCACCTATCGCAGGCTTGCTTCTTCTTCTTCCTGCAGAGTGATCGCCCTTTAATCAAAACCAGCGAAAGGCACCAGAGACGAAAAAACCTCTGCAGAGTGCAAACCTCTCTCTTCCCCCCAGCAACACACAAGCTGCAGCGCATCGACACTCCTCCTTTCCGCTGATTCCCACCGGGTGGGCCGGAAAAGACAAAAAAAACGCAGCTTACCGCAGGTCCAGAGGTCATCCGCGTACAACAGCGGCCTGCGATTCGCTGCGTCGCTTACCCAGTGGTCCAGTACAGTCTCCCCGAGTCCCCAGACTGGCCCCTAGGCACCCGGACAGACACCGTGAGAATTAAACCCATGTCCGCCTTAAGATTGTCCCTGATCCACCCTAATTCCGCCTCCGGTGCAAGCCACGGGGGAAATTGAAAGACCTAGAAAAAAAAAAGCCCCCGACGACACCGACCACCGACCGCCTCCCTCGGCTTTCTCTTGGCTCCTCCTATTAACCCGCTGCCTCCTTTTGAAGAAGTCACCGCCATCCAACAACGCCTCCGTCTTGTTTACCACCTCAGCCCTTGACCGACTTTTGTCTCGTCGTCAATTGCGACCGAACACCAGACAGCGACCTCTGTCTCTGCTCTCTCAACCTCAAGCCAACACCTCACATACACACACGCGACACCCCGCAGTCTCTCACTTTAGAATCACCACAACAACAAACATCCTCATTGAGGGCACGATCAGCCGCCGCACGCGACAATGACCGCGCCCGAACACCTCCCAGAACAGGCCTCGTCGCCAGCACCCTCTGGCAAGGACCAGGCCGTCCGACGACGCAGAAAGTCGAGCATCAGAGCCCACGGCCAGCCGTCGTCTGCCTCCGCGAAACAGGACGAGCTCGTCGCCCAACGCAGCCGCGCCCGCGCCCTCCTCCGCAAGTGCAAGCACATCGCCGTCAAGCACACCTGGACCACGCCGCTCGTCCTGATCCTCGCCTTCCTGTCCACCTACGCCATCAACCCTACCGAGTCCAACATCGTCCACCACTTCCTCTTCCTCTCCTACAAGCTCTCCGACAACACCGCCGACGACAATGACGCCCCCGTCCACTACGGCAAGGGCCCCTGGGACATCGCCTTCGTCCTCTTCTACTCCATTGTCCTGACCTTCACCCGCGAGTTCGTCATGCAGGAGCTCCTCCGCCCCCTCGCCAAGTCCTACGGCATCCGCTCCAAGGGCAAGCAGCTGCGCTTCATGGAGCAGGGCTACACGGCGCTCTACTTTGCCATCCTCGGCCCCGCCGGCATGTACGTCATGAGCCGGACGCCCGTCTGGTACTTCAACACCACCGGCATGTACGAGCTCTACCCGCACCGCAGCCACGAGGCCATCGTCAAATTCTACTACCTCTTCGAGGCGGCGTACTGGGCCCAGCAGGCGCTGGTCATGCTCCTCGGCATGGAGAAGCCGCGCAAGGATTACTACGAGCTGGTCGCGCATCACATCGTCACGCTCGGCCTCATCGGCCTCAGCTACCGCTTCCACTTCACCCACATCGGCATTGCCGTTTACCTGACCCACGACATTAGTGATTTCTTCATGGCCGTAAGTGACACCCCTACCCCTCGCCCGGACGCACCCCGAATCTAACAATACCAGATGTCCAAAACGCTCAACTACATCGATCACCCGATCACCGGTCCGTGGTACTGCCTCTCCCTCGCCTCCTGGATCTACCTGCGCCACGTCATCAACCTTAAGATCCTCTGGTCCATCCTGACCGAGTTCCGCACCGTCGGCCCCTACCAGTTCTACCCCGACTGGGACAACCAGCAGTACAAGTGCATGGCCTCCAACATCATCACCTTCGGCCTGCTGGGCCTGCTGCAGGCGCTCAACCTCTTCTGGCTCTTCTTCCTCGTGCGCATCGGCTACCGCTACGTCTGGCACGGCGAGGAGAAGGACGACCGCTCCGAGGCCGAGGAGTCCGACGTCGAGCCCCTCGAGACCATCGAGGAGGTGTCCAAGATCGACGCCGTGCCCGTCGCGGAGGTCGCCAGCGGCGTGGCCAACGGCAGCGCGAAGCGGAGCAGACGCGCATGATGGCAGGGACGGCCACACTTCGATTCATTGGCTGAGACCGTACGAGTCTCGGCGCTGTTGTACATATAGCATGCTTATCTAATGTGTAATGTGTAATGATCATGAACAAAGTCATTCGTTTAAACCAAATTGGCAAGCCCTTTTTCGCATGCGACGTGAGAGTGATTGGGTGGAGTGGTGACATCATGTTGGGCATGTGAGACTGCGGCCGGGAGACTCGGAGGAGGAGCATTTGGCTTATCCAGTTGCAGGGCGACGTTGAAGCTAGGTCGACGGTTTTGGGTCAGCACGCGGTTGGGCCGGCATTTGCATGTGAGGGGCTTTTTACGGCGCATACAGCGGCGCAAAGAGGACGCCAATTCGTCGTTGCCAAGTATCGAAGGTTTGGGTACGTGTTGGATTGTATCAATTGGTCTTGGAATTGATTCTTTATTTGATTTTGATCGAAAAGTCATGGTGATTGTGCAGTGGTGTGCTTTGCAATCTCGAACATATGCACTAAAAGTTGCGAATCATGTTGAATTAAAGTCAATACAAAAAGGTGTACCAAAATTCATTTCTCCATCACCACAACTCAGTATAATCTGAAAAATTCTGCATGAACTTAAGCAAACGCAGAGATTCCTTTGAGATAAAATTAAGTTTAGATTAAGAAGTGTGAGAGTTGCTACGTGACACAACTCTCCAGCTGGGTCGTGTCAATGAAGGATGTGGACGCGGACTGAAGTCTTCTCGCAGGCTGCTACGTCCGTATGAGCGGCAACATGTTTCTAGAATATGAAAATAGAAGCAGAAGAAACCTTCAGCACGATGCCTTCCGAAGATGTAGTGCAATCGTCTCATGGCATTGGCCCTGCCAAACTGCCACCCCAAGCCAGCCAACTCACCTCACCTCGACAGCAAAGCCACAAGGTCCTGAGTCGCAGCCACCGCCACAACTCGACTGACCCCACGTCGGCAACCGGCCTCAGCCTGCGCCGGGACACGTGACCGCCTTCAGCCTTCCACACCGACGGCAGACTGGCCCGTGCGCCAGCTTTTGCGAGCTCCAGAAAAATTTCCAATTGAACCCAGTGGGGGTGAGGAAAAATTGAAGAAAAAAAATCCGACCATCTCGAACATCTCGATTTCCTCTGTCTCGAGACGCCCAATTCCACCTCCCCTCCTCCGCCTCCACACCCCCGCGCGCGAGGCTCTTTTCTGTCGGCTTCGAACGACATTCAAACCACAAAAGAGTGTTTGAGACAGAACAGCAAAAATGGCCCAAGCCGTCAACTACCTCCTCTACGAGGCCCCCATGGGCTACGGCGTGTTCCACGTCGAGAACCAGCCCGACAGCATTGGCCTGCGCCAGAAGGAGGCCCAGGAGACCATCAATGACCTCGCCCGCTTCGGCAAGATGGTCAAGCTCGTCAACTTCACCCCCTTTGAGTACGGAACCCCCTTCGCGCGCGTGTAGCATCGTGCCCTTCTCTCCCCCACCGCGGCGCGTCTCGGTGGTGGAGAGACAGACTTCCAGAGAGACCCGAGAGGCTAACACACGTTTTCCCACCAACAGCACCGGAAAGCAAGCGCTGGATGAGATTAACCACATCTCCGAGGGTCTCATGTCCGTCCACCTCAAGTCCGTCCTCGAGCTCAACCTCCCCCAGACCTCTGGCAAGAAGTCCAAGGTCACCCTCGCCGTGGCCGAGAAGAACCTTGCGTCCGTGATCAAGTCCACCTTCCCCGGCGTCGACTGCGAAACCTCCGAGACCTCAGAGGTCGCCGGCGACCTCCTCCGCGGCGTCCGCCTGCACGCCGACAAGCTCCTCAAGGGCCTCCAGACCGGCGACTCCACCGCCGCCGGCCTCGGTCTCGGCCACTCCTACTCCCGCGCAAAGGTCAAGTTCAGCACCACCAAGAACGACAACCACGTCATCCAGGCCTCCGCCACCGTCGAGTTCCAGGACAAGGGCGTCAACCAGTTCTTCATGCGCGTCCGCGAGTGGTACGGCTGGCACTTCCCCGAGCTCGTCAAGATCGTCTCCGACAACCTCACCTACGCCAAGCTCGTCCTCCTCATCGGCGACAAGTCCACCCTCAACGACGACCGCCTCCACGACATCGCCGCCGTCGTCGAGGAGGACGGCGAGAAGGCCCAGGCCATCATCGACGCCGCAAAGGTCTCCATGGGTCTCGCCATCACCCCCGCCGACCTCGAGATCGTCAAGGGCTTCGCCGAGGCCGTCGTCCAGCAGGCCGAGGCCCGCCGCGCCACCGCAAACTACCTCGACAAGAAGATGTCCGTCGTCGCGCCCAACCTGCAGACCCTCATCGGCACCCCCGTCGCCGCCCGCCTCATCTCCCACGCCGGCTCGCTCACCGCGCTGTCAAAGTACCCGGCCTCCACGCTGCAGATCCTCGGCGCCGAGAAGGCCCTCTTCCGCGCGCTCAAGACTAAGAGCAACACCCCCAAGTACGGCCTCATCTACCACTCCAGCTTCATCGGCAAGGCCTCCGTCAAGAACAAGGGCCGCATCTCCCGCTACCTCGCCAACAAGTGCTCCATCGCCTCCCGCATCGACAACTACACCGAGAACCCCACCACCAAGTTCGGCGAGGCCCTGCGCCAGCAGGTCGAGGACCGTCTCGAGTTCTACGCCACCGGCAAGAAGCCCGCCAAGAACGCCGACGTGATGGTATGTCTTTACCCCCTTATCCAACCAACATCAGAATTGCAGCTAACCCAACCGCGCTAAGGCCTCCGTCCTCGAGCAGGTGGAAGGCGACCTGGACCTCGACGACGCGGAAATGGTCGACGCCGCCGCCGAGGAGGTCAAGAAGGAGAAGAAGGACAAGAAGGAAAAGTCCAAGGACAAGAAGGAGAAGAAGGAGAAGAAGCGCAAGCGCGACTCCGAGGTCGCCCCAGCCGCCGTGGAAGAAGAGCCCGAAAAGGCCGACGGGGAAAAGAAGAAGAAGAAGAAGAAGAAGTCCAAGGACGAGTAAAGGAAGAGACGAATCGCCATCGCTGCCGCGCAAAATACCCCCTTTTTCTGCGCGCAATGGGTTTGCTCCAAGGAGGTCTCTTACCTGATCGATCGCCTCGACGACATGTTCTACAAAAGAATCTTCCCATCTTTTCCTCCCCTAGGTCAACAAAAAGAAACCTCATGTTACTAAAACTTACGGCGGCACATAGGTTTTTTCCTCACGGCATTGGGACTTGGCTTCTTCTCCACCATCCTGTCTTCTCTTTTACTTTTTTCCTACCTTTTCTGTTTGGGAGTTATCAGGGCAATGAACATTGGGCTTGTCGGAGTTTGTTTAGGCTGCGCAGATGCGAAAAAGAGAAAGAGAAAAAAAGGATGTTTAATGCATATATATGATGTATGTGTATGTGTAACACCAGATCTTTACCCGTTCCCGAATGCGCCGCGCTCCTTTTGATGATGGTGTTTGAATTTGCTGTGAGCGTAGAAAGTGGACGCCGCCTGTCTGATGAGCACCTCTTTGTGTTTGTGAACTGAACAAGCCGAGGGACCTCTCATGCCTCAGTAACCATCACTTGACTTTCAGATTTAAATACAATGACACGTTCAACGTCCAAGTTAAGTATCTTGTGATTTGGAAAAGGTATGTAAAAAGGGGAAAGAAGCCCTCTCTCTGTCTTTGCTACCACTTTTTTACGCTTTACTTAAAGAATAGGGAAGCCTGCGATGCAGATATTTGGAAACAGAACAGAACAGTAGTAGTAAAAAAACAATAATAGAATAAGTTTCCCCAACCCAATGCCGGCCGTTTACAAAACGCCAGAGGACGCCGATTTCTTTCCGCCCCTCGCCTGGTCCTGCTTGCCTGCCCCCTTGAACTGACGACAGCCACACATCACACACTATCTGCATCAATACCGAATTCCCGCCTCCGCCAACCGTCGAGTCTGATATTCTCTGTGCCAGTCTCTTTGCTTTCTTTCAAAAAAAACGAGCAATGTCTTCTCGTCGAAGCGTTCACACTGTAGTCGTCTTTTTTCGCGTTCACCTTCCACCCCTGTAACCCCTGAGCCACGTGGAGAAGGCGTTCTGCCAGCTCATGCGCCCTCGCTGCCAAACTCGTTGGTCCACTCTATTTGCTTGGCCGCGTCGTCGTCGGAGACGGTGGGATGCGACTCCTTGAGAGCCTGCTTGAAGTCCTTGAGCTCGATGATGGGCGCCATGAGCTCCTCCGAGTCGACGTCGTGGTACGTCATCTCCTTGGCCTCGGGGTCGCCGGGGGAGCAGGGCGTGAGTTTCCTGACGCCGTCGACCATGACCTGTTATGCGAATTAGCAAAAGTTACTCACAAGCAATCTAGCGTATAGCGTCACAACAGCGTGAACATACCGGCTTGAAATGCGTGGCCTGGATAATCTTCCTCACGGGACCCATCAACGCCTGCTGCACCACGTTGGAGATATCACTGCCCGAGAAACCATCCGACATCTCCGCCAGCACGCGGTAGTCGTCCGCCTGCAGGTTCGTCTCCGTGTCGCCGATGGCGAGCTTGAACATCCTCGCGCGGCCGTTGGCGTCGGGCAGGCCGATGTGCACCCGGCGCTGGAAACGTCTTCGGATCGCGGCGTCGAGCTGCCAGGGGATGTTGGTCGCGCCCAGCACCAGGATGCCCTTGCTGTCGTTTCCGACACCGTCCATCTGCACCAGCAGCTCCGTCTTGATACGCCTCGACGCCTCGGACTCGCCCTCGCCACGGGGCCCGCAAAGGGCGTCGATCTCGTCGATGAAGAGGACCGAGGGCTTGTTTTCTCTCGCCATGCTGAACAGAGCCTTCACGAGCCTGTGTAACCGGGTGTCAGTCGTTGAAGATTGGGATACCACGAAGCAACTCACCTTTCACTCTCTCCCATCCACTTGCTCACCAAGTCCGAACTGCTCACGCTGAAGAAGGTACTGTTCGCCTCCGTCGCGACCGCCTTGGCCAAGTAACTCTTTCCCGTTCCCGGCGGGCCGTACAGCAGGATACCCTTCCACGCCTGGCGCTTGCCCTGGAACAGCGATGGGAACTTGATGGGCAGCACAACGGCCTCCTTGAGCGTATCCTTGGCGCCCTCGAGACCGGCGACGTCGTCCCACCGCACGTTGGGGCGCTCCTGGAGGATGGCGCCGCTGAGGGCGTTGCGCAGCTTCTTGTTGTCCTCGTCGCCCTCGTCGGCGTTCGCCTTGCCCTTGCCGCCGCCGCTAACGCCCATGGCACCAGGCTTCCCGCCGCCGCCTCCCCCGCTCTTCTTCTGCTCGGCCTCGGCCAGGTACGTCTTGAGCTTCTCGGCGCGGTCCATGTACTCGGCCGTCTTTTGGCGGATGAGCTCCTTCGACTTGGGGTTCTTCTCCCACTTGACGGCGAGGACGAAGAGCTCGAGGGACTTTGTGTAGAGCTGGAAGGCCTTCTCGTACTCGGCGGCGTTGTCGGCGTCGATGGCCTGCTTGACCGTGCTGATGGCACGGCCGAGGAAGTCGGTGATGCCCGACATGGTTGCGGTTCTGCGTCGGAGTCGCTGTCGTCGGCGGGATTGCGTGTTTCTGCGTTGGGCGGCGAGTTTGAGAGCGATTCGTGATAAGGATGCAAAGAGCGGGGAAGCTTGTTGTGTGCAGCCGCCGCGCTGTCTTGTTCCCGTTTGGAGGGGACGCTTCGCAGTCGGGATGGGGTTGGGTAGGTAGACGGGGTGGATGTTCGATTTGGCCCCGGGGGGAGGATTGCGTCGGCGCTTGGCACTGGCTTGTCGGGGTGCGGTTGAGGGATTGAGGACGCTGATGCGGGCGATTCTGTGACGTTGCCTGGGCGGTTCGTGATGCCAGACACTGACGCTAGAGGTGCCTTGTTGGCTGGTGGGGGTGGGGGCCTTGAGGTGTATAGGTGCATATGCTGGATTGGGTGATGGAGGCTGCTTAGTGCGATCTCCTTCTGAGGTGTTCTATGTAGGCAGCAGTCAGCTTGATGACTGGTTCCTGTTCAGGCATTAGGCAGATGTTAGAAATCGCTTAGAGAAAACTGAAATGCATTTCAAGAAAGCCAGACAACGACAAGTTGGAGACTTGGTGTGTCTCTTTCCATGTTCCAGGCTCGCAGCCGCCGATACTCATAAACCGGGGTCATATGCATCTAAAGAGCATCACAGTCTGTCACCACATGTTCCCCAGCGCAGCAAACGGCAGCATCAAAGTACCAGGTATCGTCTTCAGACCACCAAACGAAACTCGAAACGGCGAAAACCTCTTGAGGCCTTGGCACCACAGGACATCTGACATTCCACCGAACGTCCCAACTCGCGAACCACTGCGTCGGAAGGCCGTCGGGTTTCTCACCGCACCCCAGTCCGCACCAAACGGACTTTTTTCTCACTGAACCCCTCATACACACGCACACAACTCACCCACCATGGCTGAGGTTCAGGCCAAGCTGCAAAAGCTCTCTGAAGAGTACACTGCTCTCCAAAATGGTTCATTCAATTCAACCCCAGTATGCATTAAGGCGTTTTACTAATTGTCTGCAGAACTTCAGACCACCGTCCAGGCGCGGCAAAAACTTGAAGCTCAGAAGCAGGAGAACCTAGGCGTAAAAGAGGTGAGTGCTCATCCTGTACCAACCACACACAGATGAGCGCCAGACTGATGCATTGCAGGAGTTCGACAACCTCAAGGACGGCGAGCAGATTTACAAGCTCGTCGGCCCCGTGCTGCTGAAGCAAGACAAGGTGGAGGCCGAGAGCACAGTCAAGGGTCGTCTGGATTTCATCACCAAGGAGATGTACGTGCATCATCACCTCCCTTTCTCTCGGACGGCATATTTACTAACTCTCACAGCGAGAGGCACGAGGGCCAGATCAGGGACGTCCAGGGAAAGCTTGAGAAGAAGAAGGGCGACATCATCCAGCTGCAAACCAGCGCGCAGGCCGCGGCGGCGCCGAAGAAGTGATGCACGAATGACGGGAAAAAAGTCAGGTCTGGCATGAGTGGTGATACATATAACGACACATAAAACAAAAAAGCTACTAGGACTATGAATTATACCCAGCAATGCTCCGCTCCGATCACGAAGCTGCCAGAAACGCCTGGCTGATGCGCCCCCTTTTTCCCGATGATGGTCCCCGCCGATGAATGCCGACTCGGTCCCAAATCCATCCCCGGCTCGTCATGAAAAGAATCAAATGGTCATTACATCCCTCCTCTTTCCTCCTCAGTTCAACGCCATGATGGTGAATCCCCACGGCAAGCCCATATTCCTCGCCGGCAGCTCCGTGGCCCAGCCGATGGCGTTCTGGTACTCATCCTCGCTCACGAACTCGGCGTCGTTGACCTTGCCCTCGACGGCGTCCATGATCAGGTCCGCGATCTGGCTCTTGGTGTAGCACCGGCCAAAGATGCGGCTCTCCTCGATCTTGCGGATCATGGCGGCGCGCAGCTCGCACTCGGCGAAGCGCCGCACGTCGCGGTCGAAGGTGGCCTGCGTCACGGGGCCGTGCTCGTGGTGCGTGGCCAGCTTGCGGAAGAAGGCGACCATGCCGGCGACAGCCTGCGCGAGCATGTGCGCCTTGGTGACGTCGTCGATGCCGTGGAGCATGGAGGAGTGACCCTGCTCGATGAGCTGGTGGGCGTCGTGGTCGAAGGTTGCGTGCACGACGGCGGAGATGCTGGCGGGGTTTGTGATGATGGAGTCTGGGTCCTGGAGGGCGAAGGTCTTTGCGATCTCGTCGTAGCACTGGGAGAGGGTCGTCCACATGGAGACGTTGTTCTGGACGGAGGCCTGGCCCATGCTTAGGGTGAAGTGTGACATGGTGCTGTCGATGCTTTCTTGGGGGTTGTTAGTGGCGGCTCATGTTGGTTGGGGGTGAGTGGCTGACTTTTGCAGATCGTGGAAGACATGATGGGTGATGTGTTGGTGTGTGAAGATATTGCGTATATCACTTGAATATGGACACGCTTGATAGTTGATGGTGAATGTTTACAATCATAAAATGCTGATAGCATCTATACAAACAACAGAGGAGGGAAACTTCTCCTTTAATGTAGTTGGCGTTGTCGCCTTGTGGCCTCATCGGGACGCTCATCTAGGCCTGGGATGGTCCAGGACCAGGTCCAGGCATGCGGGACGCGATGGCGCCTATCCCTGGATCTGGAAATCTGCCCAGGCCAGGGCGAACACAACAGAATGGCCAGGTCCGTCATCCGTAAATTATCGACTATTCATGCGGCAGTACCCAGTTTCGCGGGAGATGTCTGCGGTCACTCAAAGCAAGCAAGGCACTGCGTTAGCACGGCGGTGGTTCCCTCCACGCCCTCCACACTGCCCGCAAAAACATCAAGCCATCTCGCCGTCAGATTTGGCGGGATCGCAAGATGCGATAGCTGATAACCTGACGACTCGGCACCGCCACGCAACGTCCCTGAGACACTTGGCTGGTGGGAAAACCCCCCAAGCAACCACAGGGCGTGTCTCGAGACCTGACCGCCTGAGAAGGACCGTCTGTCCTCGCTCGACGGCGACCAGCGGGTGCCGGCGTGGGGGGTTGGGCGGCCTGTAGGCGACGTTGGACGAACCACGGAAGAACAAGCGACAAGCTGCACGTCAAGCTGCCACGGGAAAGCAAGACCATCTGACCCTGTGCCTGTCCGACTCGTTCGAGCAGGCGGTGGGAGCATCCAAGCATGGTGCCACACTCAGACAGGCGTCAGACTCGAGCCGCAAGGGGATCAGTGCAGTGAAATCAGGAACGGAGGTTGGACAGGCGGGATGGCCGGGCCGCCAGGGCAGCATTCGTTTTTTTTGGCATTCCATTTCCTGGCAATGTCACTGGATTGCGAAAATTACACCAGCCAGGGCGATGTTCCGAGAATTCCCGAGGCCTGGATATTTTTGCTGGGTGAGGCGAGCAGGCGAAGAACGACTCGTAAATCGAACGGAAATACGGACGGACGAGAATGACGTCTCTTTCTCTCGGGGCCCCCAATGCCACGCTGGTCGGAGCCGTCGAGGACTTTTTCAAGTCCGCCGTGGCAACCAAGGTTTGCGCCAAGAGCCAAGCAGTTGTCCAGATTGTGCTGTTGATGGAACTTGACGACGTCGAGGTGGAGCTCAGACATGCCCCGGGTCCTCCCGCCAGCTGCATGCCCGCCGTTGACTGACCTTGGGCTTGTTTAGTTCACCTGAACATCTTTTCGGTGAGCACACCTGACTTAGGTAAGCAGCTTTCCAAAGACGTCACGTGAATTGCCGAAAAGTCACGTGACAAAGCAGGGGTCCGAGCTCTACCCCTCCATTGCCGGCGCGGTGCCCAACACTGGGAGGTGAACCTTGTCGGCTGCCATGGCGGGGTGCTTCAACGCTCAGGTCCAGTGCTTCAGCCACCCGTGGCTCGCCTAGCGCTTCGTCATACGGTTCCTGGGACGAAACCCTTCAAGGCCTTGACCGAATGGTCGAGCATCTGCGACCTCAAGGCTGCCACTTTCTGGCTCCCGACCTACGAACAATGCAAACGACTACCTGAACGGTGTCCGTCACCAACAGCGACCCTGATACGACATCCGGCAGTACCGCACCCCGCTCCCCGCGAGCTCAACATCCATACCAAACATCCCCAACTTCGACCTCCGAATATCTTCCCCCCGACGAGAGACCACCACGATGAACGGACCCTCGAGCCCCCGGCCTGCGCGGCCCATGAGCATTAAGGAAATCACGAATGCAGCCGAGGACTTCGAATTTAGAACGACGATTCCCTTCAAATACTGGGCGCGCTCCGCAGACACGT
This sequence comes from Colletotrichum sp. SAR11_59, assembly GCA_025328345.1. Lineage (NCBI taxonomy): Eukaryota > Fungi > Ascomycota > Sordariomycetes > Glomerellales > Glomerellaceae > Colletotrichum > Colletotrichum sp. SAR11_59. The sequence continues at coordinate 86,636 of JAKMXC010000163.1, forward strand.
TATTTCAAGAGGTCGGTACCCCTTCCCCAGCACCTGCGTGCGCGGCACTGACTAGGCACCCAAGGCGACGTTTGCGCTGCAGGATCGCGACATCCGGAAAGCATACCAGATGCTATGGCGTCACTCCATCCTCGTTCTTAGCCATCTCAAAACCCATCCCGATGCGAAGCTTCCCGAGAACAAGGCGCTCACGAAGCCGCTCTTCAAACGGCAGCAGGAGGAGGTGTTTGGCCTGCTTGAGAGCCTCAAGCCGCAGATTGACCGCGACTACAATGAGTGGCAGCAGATGAACGCATCCCAGAAGAAGGCCGAACCCGAGAAGAGTCCCTCGAGCTACGACGAGTTTGCCGCACGAGACCCGACGCTGAGCGGAAATGCGAAGATTCTCGATGCCGCCGATAACCAAGAATTGGCCGTATCCCTGGCACAAAGGGACTTCAAGAGAAGAGATGCTGCGAGAAAGGCCACCAGGCAGGCTGGCGTCAGCGAGGAGGAAGAGCAAGAACGCAGAAAGGGCGGCCGCTGGGAAGACTGGGAACAGTTTGGCAACCCGGCCGCGGCCGTGGCTACAGACGAGGACGAGATTCGCAGACAGATCGAGGCGACGAGGAGACGACTCGATGGCACCGATGGAGGTCGCCAGGAGGATACCAGAACATCAAGGGCACCCGTACCACCGCCAAGGCCACCACCGCCCAGCTACTCATACCATTACCCGTCTATCTCGAGACCGAGGGCGGTCGAGTGGGACTCTGCGCCGTTGGAGCCCAAGCGAACCTACACTCCCTCGTTGCCACAGCCTCCTAAACCGCCAAAGGAGGACTTCACGATATTGCGCCAAGAGCTCGATGCCGCGCCCCCGTCACGTCCTGGCAAGGAACCTCTCCCATTATACATTCCGCCGCCTACCCCTGATTCGGTACATAGGGACGTACCTGAACTTCCCGCAAAAGAGGAGATTATGCCGCCGCCGTCAGCAAAGGAGCGTCTTACTTTCCGTCCAGCAGCGTACCTGGAGAACGGCGATCCGATCCGCCCGGTCTTCCTGCCCACCCAGCTCCGGGAGGCTTTCCTGAACATTGCGGCGGACAACACCCGAAAGGGCCTCGAGATGTGTGGCATCTTGTGTGGCCGGCCTGTTAACAACGCGCTCTTTATCAACTGCCTCCTCATTCCTCAGCAAAAGAGCACGCCAGACACCTGCGAGACGGAGAACGAGTCGGCCATGCTGGACTACTGTATCAATGAGGACCTGCTGATGGTCGGCTGGATCCACACGCACCCCACGCAGACTTGCTTCATGAGTTCGAGAGACCTGCACACCCAGGCGGGATACCAGGTCATGATGCCGGAGAGCATCGCCATCGTGTGCTCTCCGAGACATCAGCCGTCGTACGTAATCTCCCTGTTGGTATCTAAATCTAAGCTAATAGCCCTACAGATATGGCATCTTCCGCCTCACCAACCCACCTGGTCTCACTCATATCCTCCAGTGCACCCAGACCCAGACTTTCCACCAGCACTCCATCGACGACCTGTACACGACTGCTAGTAACCCGCCGGGGCACGTCTACCACTCCGACAAGCTCGACTTTTATGTGAAGGACCTGCGGCCGAACCGGTAGGAGTCGGAATCTCGGCAGGAAAGCAATTCATCGCGCAAGCGCAAAGCAACTCATGAGCCATCGCGTAAGCGGTCCACGAGGAGAATATGGGAGGACATTGAGGACGATTTCCCCTGATTAGGGGATGGTTGGGCCAGGAGATTCAGCTTGGGCGAGGTGATTGGCTGCTGCGGACGGAGAATGGACTGCTTGTCCGTCACTTTTGCTTGTTGCATGGCGAGGGCGTTCAACGGCTTGCGGCTGGACGCTCAGCGAGCGTCTGCTACTCAACTGGGATAATGGGAACGTCGGGACGACACATCAGCACGTAGAAATCATCATGATATGGGCACTGATTGAAGCCACCCACTGTGGATTTTGGTGCGTCTTGATTCGAATTCTCAGTTTCGTGGCTTCTGTGATAAAAATTGAAAATTGAGCTGGCCCGAAGGAAAACCGGATGCCTCCAAGCGATTGTTGGCGAAGTCAAGCCGAGTCGCGTGAGTGTAGAGCGTCAATGCCAGCATGCTTGGGAACGTATTCTTTTTCAAACATCGCAAGTCAGCTCTATGACGAATCTATATTAATCTGTTTCGTTGTCATACTTTTGCGACACTTCGATTGGGAGCATTTCACCTCCCCGAAGCTTCCATTGTCTTCCAATTAATACTCCCGCTTTGTGCAAATTAGCTAGGGTATCTTCATTTGCCCAGAAATTCCTGGATGCACGCTCGACACTCGAATTTGAATGTAGTCCGGACTCCGAACTAAGATTTAGAAGCAACTTTCTTCTTGATTTGCACGACATTCAAATCATGCGTAATAAAGCCCTAGTTGTCGTTCTAACGGCTTTTGCTAACAAATCTCTGCTGCGTCAGCGACCTCGGAGGTCTAAAACTAGAATAAATGTATGATAGCCGGGTTGTACTTCGCATTTTCCATTGACTCAGTATGATTTGTCGGAATGAGGTCATTGAGTTGGTTCATTTGTGTTAAAATCTTGAAAAACTACCTTGAAAGAGCTCTAAGGAAGACTGCGTGTACGTTTGCGCTCGGTTTCTGGTAGCTATTGAAATGGAAGCCATTCAAACCCCAAGGCTTCTGCTGAGCTTCATGCACACTGACCTGCTCTGCGATCTAACGACTTCCGGTCCAGGTATGAGTCGGGCTTCGAAGGGTTCTAGGGTGCAGGTACAGATAGCCTGATACTTCTTCCTTCAGTAGTGAGATTAATCATGACCTTTAAGCTGTATCGTGGACCACAACCAGGCTCGCAGAAAGCATGTCTCGGGCAAGATTCTCGGCTACTTTTACTAGATTCCTACAAGACAGAACATGGAACCTGGTTGTTTAGTGGGGGTTTAGTATGTGGCATACCCGAGAACCCAGTCAGGTGGTTCTAGAGAATCTCAATCATGAGGAAAAGTCAAAAGCAATATCATCGTGTTGACAAAACAACTATCCCTGGTTTCCTCCGCATCCCAATGTGACACTGATGCCCCGAGTGTGACTGACGCTGAGACCAAATTGAGAGAGCCAGACATGAAACCAACTTGGTCCTTGATGGAAACATATCATGCAGGAACTGCACAGAACATAGCCTTCGCCACAAAGCAAGCAGTAGTTCCTAGCTTTGCGGTACACGCCTCTTTCTAGGCGGCAGAAGAAGCACCGACCCTGCCTGCCCAGTTTCTGGGGTCTTGGTTGGTGATGTAGGCGCGAGGCCGGCAAGTCTTGATTCTGTATATTTTCGTTTGCTTTTTTCTGTAGCTGGGTTGGATGCTGAGATGCAGAAGCTGCCACCAGCTCGTCATTATGTGAGCGTATACCGGGGTATACGTCGCAAGGCCTCCATCCACGATGTTTTTGCTTTCTATGTGAGGCAAGACTGCCCAGCTTCTGGTAGGTTTTGGGACATGATAATATGCCGCATTTGAACCTACCCAGCTTTTCAACCGCCACTTTGGTCCTTTCCATGGATAACTTTCGCGCACGTAAACGAGTGGCCTGATCCTTTGCAGAATGGGCATAGCTGTCATGGTCCTGTTGATCCAGCTTGTGCTCAGGCACTGATTGAATTTGAGTTGGAAGCTGAGGATCAGGCCCATTTGCCGCGTGCTGTGAAGGTCCAAAGCCAGCCACACCATCGTGGCTGGTCAAGGCTTGAAAGGAGGGTTGCAGGCGGGCTCCATATGGTCTGTGATCCCGCAGTCTGGCGCCCGAATGGAGCATCTTCTTCTGCATCTCATACGTCTCGTAGTGCATCTCGTTATGCATCTCGTGACGCATCTCGTTCTGCATTGATTCTCGGTGTGTGGCATGCTTGAAGTCCGTTTGCGTTTCATCGTATGCTTGCCGCTGTCTCTGGCTTTCAACCTGTCTTTCTGGCCTCTCATCTTCTGGGTAAAACGAGTTCAGATCTCTCGTTTCAGTCGGCTCCGTCAACCCCAGTAACAAGATGACCAGCTTGTGCAGCATTTCGGTGTCCGGCCTCGAGAAATGGTTCTTGCCAACAAGTGGACCTCGCGGGAAAACAAGGGGGAAAAACACATCCAAGCGAAACATGGGGCATTCGCTAAAAGACCTCCTCCAGGCCGGTATAACACCAATACAATTCGTGGGGTCCAGCGTGTCGACGATGCCAAAGCGGTCGAATACACAGGCCAGTATTCTCGTGTCACACGCCCCCATACTCCACTCCACGATTGTCGTGTTGCGATTGATGCCACAGCGCTTCATCGCTTGCGCTAATTGAGAGATCGTCATGACCTGCTTTCCCCAAGCTGGTAACTTGCATTTGCTGTAAACTTCTGAATCGGTATGTCGAGAACTCGCTGGAGGCTGATAGGTCCTATTCGATGGCATCTCCAACAAGCTACCTCCCCAATCTATTGTGACGTCAAGGAGTTCTTTCCCGTCAATGCCTATGAAAGTGGCCTCATAGATTTCAACCTCATCACCCAAAGCATTGAACTCAGAATCAACAAAAACGAAGTCTAGGTTGGCGGATGTCTCCATTGTTTCCTGTTTCGAGACCTTATCCACGGCGGATTTAAGTCGAGTCCACTTGAATCCTAGGCTTTCTATAGAGACTTGAAGATGCCGGAAAATCTCTACAATGTCCATGGAGATTTCAAGCTGTCTTGCCCTTGGGTGAGCGACGGCATTTTGCTTTCTGAGGAAATGCGATCCACAGACGCTGGCGTACTCAATGAACCGCTTGTTTGAGCAACCTTTAAACGTGCAGACGCTATCCACCTCCCCAGTTTCGTCCAAAAGTTCCAGACGCTGAAGCATTGTGACGGTTCCCATTCTGCGTTCGCAGCAGTGGCAGCGCTGATTGAGTTGAAAAACTTCTTCCCACCCTTCAGTATAATGCCGAGCTCCACGCCTAATACGGCCAGTCTCTAGGCTCACGTCGTTACCAAATGGACAAGGTTGAGGTATAAAATCGTGCGCGTCGTATCTTGCTCTGCGACTTCCTCGACATAATGTGCCTGAAGGTGGCAGTAGCAGCTTGACATCAGGGTATCATACTGTTTGCAATATTAGGCCCTGATCTTCTTGTTGCTAGTCGCTAGTAATTAGTCGCTAGATTATATCAGCAGAGCATAAAAAAACTAAAAAATGCTTTTTTAATGATATTTTACTTAATTTAGTAGGGAAAATTAGGTAATTAGTATACTTAAATTATCGCTAGAGTTATATAAAGTCCTTAAGTAAGACCTTAGCTAAGATAAGTTATAAGAGGGATAGCGTTAGCAAAGAGTTAGTTTTCTACTATTAATTCTAGCTATAGAGAAATAAGCTTTTTATTATTAATACTAATAACTAGAGACTATTTAATCTTTTACTATTAAATATATTAAGATAAATAATTATTAATAAGTACTTATTACTTCTACTATTATTACTACTATTTTTACTATTATAGTATATATTAATAACCTTTTATATTAGAATTAATAAGGATTAAGGTTTAATTTAATCTATAAAAGTAGCTTTATTATTACTACTAAGTATACTTAATTAGTACTCTATAGTAGTAAAACCTATTTTAAAAATATCCTCTACTTTAATAAGTATAACTTTAAGTACTTAGTAATATAGCTATAAACTAGTAACTACTTCTAAGATATTTAATATTAAATAGTTAAGTAGAAGTTAATAATCTTTTTATTTATAATAGTATATAAAGTATTATAGCGTTAAGTTACTTATTTCTTCTTTATTACTTAGAGCTTAATATTTTACTTAATAGAATAGCTTCTTATAGCTATAGTTATATTTTACTAAGAGGTTATATAGTAACTTAATTAGATATATATCTTATTAGATATTAAACTTAAAAAGAAGTATATCTTATTAATAAGTTATATTAGTATAATTAATAGTATTCTTATTAAAGCTTATATATTTCTAGCTTAATAGAAGAGATTTTTTAGCTATAAAAGTAAAGTCTCTTAAAATATACTTATATTATAGTTAGCTATCTAACAGTAGGGTCTGCTAACAGAAGCTAGGGATTAACGCGTTATAATAGTATACTAGGGTTGTAGTCTAAGTCGTAAGTTATAGGCTTATAGTAGATTAGTCTTTAGAAACTAAAGTAATTAGTCTTAGGCTTAATAAGTAATTTGTAATAAAGGTAAGCTAAGAGTATCCTAAGGATAAATACTAAGAAGTTAATTACTAAAGAGCTATAGAAGTCTAACTATAAACTAAGCTTAGGTTATACTATATATAAGTCCTAAATAGTATTATTTACTTTATTACTATCTTTTATTTTAATAGGGTTTATTCTTACTAAATATAGCTTCTATATCCTTAGTATATAGATCTAATCTCTTATTTTATCGTTATATAACTTATACTATAGTTCTTCTATACTAAGTAAGTCTTTATTATTCCTATAATTCTATAGTATAAATATTCTATCCTAGCTACTTAATACTTAAGTAGGTTATTTAGCTATTATCCTTATTTATAGGTTATAATATTAGGTCCCCTCTCTAAAGGTCTTATCCTTAAGACCTAATATAAATAGGTTACTAGTCTTAAGTTAGGGATCTATTAATTATACTTCTTAATTTACTTATAATACTAATATTATATTAGGTTATATTTAAAAACTAAAATAGTCTAAGTTAGCACTTTATTCTACTTATAAAGATATCTTTTATCGCTTTAGTTCTAACGATATAATACTTTATACTTATTATTTTTATATAAAGTATATATATTAAATAGTAGAAGGTATAAAAACTTATTAAGGTTATAAAAACCTAAAATACCCTTATAATAGTTTAATAGTAGTATTAAGTTATAAATTCTTACTACTTTTTCTTTTAGTAGTATAATTATACTAATTAGTTATAGTAAAAAAGCTAAGTAATTAGCGTTAAGAGTAAGAGGAGAAAGAAAAGCAGACTAGTAATATCTTATTAGACCTTTATAAGAAGTTAGTATAGGTTTAAGCTAAGGTAGCTAAAGTAGTAAGTTATTTATTATATATCTATATAATTTAAAAGAAGGTAAAGGAGTATTATATAGAAACGTTTTCTTAAAGTATATAGAAGTTAGTAGAGGAGGATATCTTTCCTATATTAGATATATATAAAAGTAGTATAGTAAGTAATCTTTAGTTTCTTAGAGTTAAAAATAATTTAGACTAATAAAGTTTTAATATTAGTAAGGAGTTTATAGATCTTAGTCCCTTAATTAGTAGTAACTATTTAGTATCCTTAGGGGGTTCTTAGTTATACTTTAGTATTTCTAAGCGAATAAATAGTTTTTCCTATTAAGCTAGCTATAAACGTTCTTTAAGTTATGCTTATACTAATAGGAGTTATATCCTTTATTTCTTAGTTTCTTTTTATTTTTATTATATTTCTTCTTATACTTATCTTTTTCTTTTATTTATGTTTTTATAATATTCTTCAAATTCTTCTAAGGTTATAAGTAGGCTTAGTCTATCCCTAAGGTTAATATAGTTAAGTGTTCTAATATATTTATTAATTTTATCTTAATAGATAAGTAGGTTATTATTAGGTTTCTATATATTATTTTTATAACTATAGTTCTTTTATTTAACTAAGTATTCCTATTTACTATCTCTATATTAGTAGTCTAGTAGTTTCTCTACCTTATACTCTAGTTTATTATCTTCTATAATAATAAGGTTATTTATTTATAATCCTTATAGTACTAGTTTAAGTAGCAAAATATAGAATATTAAGTAATACTTTATAGTTTCTAGGAGTTTAAGTTTATAGTTAACTAATAAAATTACTTATATAATCCTAAAAAGTCTAAGTTTTTTAAAGTTAAGTTTATCGCTTAGTTGTTTTATTTTAATGTTTCGCTATATAAGATAGATACTATCTCCCTCTTTTAAAGTTAGTCCCTTAATCCTTCGTTAATTACTAAACTATACTATTTATTATTATATGAATTTAAGCTTTTCTTATATGTTTACTTAGATATTTCTTATTTATTATATTAAGGCGATAGCTTTAACTACTTAAGGTTCTACTTAAGGTTCCCTATAAGTAGTTAGTTTAAATCTATAGTTTAAGTAGAAAGGGGATTCCTTAATACTTTCTCTTATTATACTATTATAAGTAAATTAAGCTATTAGTAGTAGTATTACTTAGTTATTTTAGTTATAGTTAATATATATATAGAGATATATTTTAAAGATTTAGTTAACTTATTCTATTTATCTATTAGTCTGTAGATAAAATATAGTAGATATTAATTATTTAATACTAAGGTATAATATAATTAATTTCTAAAAGTTAGAAGTAAAGATCTTATTTCTATTTAATATAATTTCCTTAGACGTTCTATAGTTAGTAATAATATACTTAAGAAATATATAGGCGTATTCTTTAATATTACTTACTTCTTTATATAAAATAAAGTAGGTATACTTTATAAGTTAGTCTATAATAATAAGAACGCTATTATAGTATACTTTTATAAGGGGTTCTTAAGACTTTAGTAGCTTAATAATAAAGTTAAGTAATATAGATTACTAGGCAGTTTATAGTATAAGTAAAAGCTATAATATACTATAAGGTTAATATTAAGTAGGTTTATTTTTAAGGTAGACCTCATAATCTTTAATCGCTTTTACTATATATTCTCTAGTAACCTTTTCTCTATATTATTATTATAGTTATTTCTAGGTTTTTATAATTCCTTAATAACTATATATAGGGTAAGTATAGAACTTTATAATTACTTTATTATCTAGTTTACTAAGTAAGCTAGCGTTAGATTATTTAGCTATTATTAAGAGCTTAACTATTAATACTAAGTCTCCTTTATTATTATTTTTTAGAATTACTTAGGCTTTTTTAAGTATTAAGATATTATAATCTAGTCTTTAGCTAAGAGTATTAGCTCTACTATTATCTAATCCTTTTTAGTATATAATTTAGAAGTTAAATCCTAATAAGAATTCTAACTATTATATTTATTATTTTTCTAATACTTTTAAGGTTATAAAATATATAAGATTTTTATAGTCTAAGTATATAAATACTTTATAGATAGTTCCTAAGAACTTTAGTCTTTATTCTTTAAAAACTTTAATAATTACTATAAGTTCCTTATTATAGATCTTATAGTTAAGTTCTAGCTTTTTAAGTTTCTTAGAAAAGAAAGTATAAAAGTATAGATATCCTTCTAAATCCTATTATAATAATTATACTCTAATTATATAGTTAAATACGTTAAGTTCTACTTTAAATTATTTTATAAAGTCTAAAATACTAAGGATTAGTTTACTAGTAATAAAGTTTTTAATCTTTTAGAAAGCTATTTATTATAATTCTTCTTATTAAAATAGTTTATTCTTATAGTTAAAGTTTATTAAAGCTATATTAATTTTTCTATAATTCTTAATAAATTTTCAATAGAAATTAATAAAACCTAGGAATCTTTAGACTTCTTTAAAGTTTATTAAGGTTAGCTATTCTTAGATAGCTTTAATTTTATTCTTAAATATATTAATTTCTCTTAGGATAATAGTAAATCTAAGATATTCTACTTATTATATATAGAATTTACTTTTTTTAGGTTTAATTAAAAGTTTTATTTCCTAAAAAGCTCTTAAGATATTATATATATCTATTTTATATTACTTAAGTATAAAGGAGAAAATAAAGATATTATTTAAGTAGACTACTATATAAATATTAATATATTTATATAGAACTAAATTAATTATATTCTAGAATATTATAAGAACGTTAGTAAGACTAAAAAGTATAATAAAGTATTTAAAATATCCTTTTTATATTTAGAAAGTAGTCTTCTATTCTTCTCTTTACTTTATCCTAATTAAGTTATAAATACTTTTAAAGTTAAGAACTATAAACTAGTTAGCTCTATAGAGGAGTTATTTTATTTTATTAATAAGTAGTAGTAAATAGCGATTTTTAATTGTTATTTTATTAAGTATATAGTAGTTAATATATAGTTATAGTTTTCTATTTTTCTTTAGTATAAATAAAATTAAGTTTCTTATTAATAATATTCAAGGTTTAATATAACCTTTTTTAAAGCTTTTATTAAAGTATTTATCTAAAGTTTCTATTTCTATTTAGTTAAGTCTATAGATTTTATTAAAATATAGTTCTTTTCTTTTTTTAAAAGGAATCTTATAATTAAAACTAATATATTTAAGTAATTTAGTTTCTAGCTTAGCTATAAAGAGTTTTTTATAAACTCTATATTCTTTTAGGATAGATAGAAATAGATTATTCCTTTATTTTAGATCTATTATTTTTAGTAATTATAATATAGCTTCTTTTACTTTAAAGTAATAGAAGTATTATTTTATTATTCTTAACTATATTTACTTATTTAAAGCTTAATTCTAATAAAACTACTTAAAAATTAAATTATTATAGTTTTAATAGAGTTAGTTATTACTTTAATTTATCTATAAATTATTTATTTATAGTTAAAGTAATCCTAATACTATATTATATATTCCTATATTAATAATATTAAATTAAATTCTTTTTTTCTAATTTAAGTAGTTTATTTTAAGAAATATAGTTTTATTATAGATAGTACCTCCTTTATACTTAAATTCTTCTCTTTTTATTATATATAGAGAGTATAATTACTCTTTTCCTCTTTATTATACTTCTAGTTTATTAATAACTTAAGAAGTAATAAAACTTACTTTAGTTCTACTATTAATTAGTATTAGTATTATTTATTTATTAATAGTAATTTTAAGTTTTATATTATTCTTATATCGTTATATTATTTAGTAAATAGATCTTTTCTTAGTTATTTATTATAATCTATTATTAATAAATAAGTTTAGGTTTTTAATTATTTTAGTTATTTAAAGTAAGTAATTTACTTTCTTTCTTATTATACTTTTAAGAAACTATTCTTATAAATTCTAACTTATAGAGGTCTAGGTTTATTCTTTATAATTCTCTAAGTATATACCTTTTCTTAGTAGTAAACTTAGTATTTATTTTATTAATATTTATCTTACTTTATATTATTATTATATTAGTATTTTATAAGAAACTAAAAACTAAGTCTAAAGGTTATAAAGTTATCTTTAAATAATACTATAATCTATCTAATTAAAGTAAATATTAAATAAATCTTATAAATAAGCTTATTATTATACTTTCTAAAGTAAAACTAGTAATTATATTTTTCTCCTATATATTTTTTATATTTATTATAAAAATACTAAAACTAGAAGAAGGTTTAATAAAGTTAGTAGTTACTTCTTAGTATAAGATAGTTTTCTATACATAGCTAAGAAGTATAGTTTTAATTTTATTAAGTTACTAAAATACTATAGAAGTAGTATTATTACTTATTTTAAAGTATATTAATTTCTTAATATTTTAGGAGTTATTCAATTCTATTTTCTTAGTTATTAGAGTCCTCTTTAGAACTAGAGTTATTTACGTTAAAATTAAACTTATAAACGATTTCTATCTAAATATACTATTTAATAATATTATAAAGTTTATTTAAGTTATAGAGTAAACTTTTACTTTTTCTAAAAATCTAGTTACTAGTTATATTAAAGAGTTATTACTCTATTAAGAAATTATATTAATACTTTAGTTCTTTTTCTAATTCTTCTTTAACTTATTTATTAAAGTCTTAGTTAATTTATTTAATCTTAGTAAGGTTTCTATATATATATTAACGTCTTTCTATATATAAGAGTATAGTTTTTAGTTATTAGTCTTATAGGGGATTATAAGGTTCTTTTTAGATTTATTCTAAGTATAAGCTTTTAGTTTTTTATAGGTATATAAACTTTTATTTATTATTATCCTCTAGTTCTTAGTCTTATATAGTAGAGGAGGTATTAATAAGTTTAAACTACTAAATCTATAATATCTTATTAAATTATTTAGCTAGTTTTCTTATAATTTTACTATTATTAGTATATATTATTACTAAGGTCTTAAAGTAAATATTTAGGATAGTTATATTATAACTCAATCGTTTAGGATTACTATTTTTTAAGTAATATCTTAATATTTCCTTATCTTTAAAGTAAATTTAGTAGTTATTATTATAGTATTTAGTCTAAGATTATAATATAT